>PVJX010028018.1:0-24353 GCA_004027295.1 Dolichotis patagonum
TGGATTGGGTCTTTGAATTTTGAGGGTCTGATTTTTTTTAATTCTTTATAAGTTCTAGACAGAAGTCCTTTGTCTGAGGCACTGTCCATGAAGATTTTTTCCCAATTTGTGGGTTTTCTTTTCACTCTGCTGGAAACCTCTTTTGACATGCAGAAACTCTTTAATAAGATGTGGTCCCAGTTATTGATTCTGGGAAGTATTTCCCATGTAGTTTGGTTCTTGTTCATGAATTGTCTTCCTACCCCTATATCTTTGAGATTTTTACCTACTTTGTCTAGTCCAGAGTATCTCTTGCTGGATGTCTTGCCAGCATGGTGTTGACACCTTTGTTCTTCTGAGGTAGAGGGACACCTTGCACCTTGATGTGGGGTTCTGACCCAGGACAGTGAATTCTTACACATTTTCATTCTGTGGTGCCCCTGTGAGATACCCTTGCCTTCTGTGTTCCCATAAGTGCCTCCTCTAAACAAGGAACCAAAACGTTAGGCTCCATTCACCATCTGAGTAGTTCTTGACTGATGGAAGGAATGGGAGGGCTCTTGTGGGTGGTGGTGGCAGAGAGCAGTTGTACGGGCTGGTTCATATCCTGTGGACAACTCATCCAGAGAGAGCACCTCCAGACACCCACCTGTGGCTCCCTTCTTTCCATAGTTAGGATCTACTTCCCCCCCAAAAATGCACCCTGAACTGAGGATCCACTTCCTATTTTGCATTGTCTGGCTTGGGCCACATGTTGGGGCTGATGGGAAGAAGTCAGGGCAGGGGGCACTGTGGTCTTGTTGAGGTCATGAAATACTAAAGCTTCCAGTTCTGCAGGGCTCAGGTTACTAATTACTAGAGTAAAAATCAAAGCATGTTTGGTATGGTTTCAGTGGCTTCTGCTACAAAGAGGTGTAAAACACAGGTTTGGAAGGAGGACTAGGGATAATTTGCTATTTCACAGCCTTAGAGTTCACACAGAATTTTTAGTCCTGCTTCCCATTTCTTTTCTTTTAAATATGTCAGGGAAGGTGAGATCAGCAGGCATGAGCATCATGTGGTGTAAGAATAAAAATGGACCTGTGTCCCCTTTGGCACCAGATGGGGCTTGGGTGGGTCCTTAGGGGTGTTGGAGTGTCATCTCAGGGAATGGTAGGGTCAGTCTTCCCACTGCTCCCCCTGTGCTACGTGGTACCCTCTTCTGGAAGGCTCAGCTTGCTGTCCAAGTTCAGACCGCTCTCCCTTGGGAAAGGACCTTCTACTGGCTTTGATCTCTTGGCCATGTGTCTCTTCTTCCTGTCCATCCCACACCATTGCAGGTGATCTTCCTAAAGCATAGCTTTGCTTGAGTTACCCTTCATGTCTTCTCACACTCCAGGAGAGGACAGAGCTGGCTCAGGTGCACTTCATGGACAAAGGTCTTAGGATACAGTAAAGGGGTGAGAAGGGTGCCATGTGACACATCCTCTGGGCCTGCTGTGACTGTGGTCAGGCTATGAAAGTATCAGACTGGCCCACTTTTATACTCAGTCCTGGTGAGACTTCTGCTTGGAACCAGACTACTTTTAGGTTTTATTTCTTCAGATATTGGAATATTTGCATATACACATTACAAGTTATCTTGGGGATAAGATTGAGGTCTATGTATGTATTCTTTAGTTTCATATAAACTTTGCACATATAGCCTGAAGGTAATTTTATATAGTACTTTTAGTGTGCTGTATTTTTACTGTCCCCTATTACATGAGATGAAGTGTAGAATTTTCCACTTGTAGATGCCATGTTGGTGTTAAAAATTTTCAGGTTTTCAAGCATTTTGGAGTTCAGATTTTCAGATTAGGGGTGCTCACCCATATTACAGTATTAATACCAACAAGTGCATATTGGATTTTCAGTCCTGAAGGCCACTGATGACCTTTAATGAGAGTCATTTTCACAGAAGGGTAAGGTCAGAAGCCAGAGCACAGCAGGCTGAGGAGGCACAAGTAGGCAGCAGGTTCAGAGCTGGCAGTGCAGTGAAGATGAAGAGGGTACTTCGAGATGTAGGAAGAGCTGCGTCAAGAAATAGCACAGGGTTGAGGAAACAGACCAATGCGGGTTGGGAGCTCAGTGCTGAAAGGCAGAGAGCATGATATCCAGAGCATCACGTGAAGGATCCCCTGCAGCACAAGGAGAGAGGTTACCTGCTTCTTTTAGGAGCCTTCAGTCCACATTAGCATTAGGAGGTTTTGTTTTAAGTAAGGACCAGTGATTACTGGAGGTTTTTTGTGTATGTGTTCATTTTAGTCGTATTTGAAACTTAGTGCGAGAACATGCTGCGTGGCTCTTGTTGCAGCTGTAAAATCCTCGTCTGGTGTGGGGGCCACCTGCACAGGCCATATGGAGTGGCCACTGGGAAGAACAGTGAATTGCTGTCCATGTCACCAGCTGCAGGAGGTTAGGGAGTTGCCACAAACAACCTTGCCTTCAAAAGTGTAGTTATTCTGACAATAGAAAGAGTGTACTTTAATGGAAAAATTCTGGAAAATAAGATAAACACAAAGAAATACAGTAGTCCTCTCTTGTGCATGGAAAATATATTCCAACATCTTTAGGGGATGCTTGAACTCACAAAGTACCAAACCCTGTATATATACACTATATTTTTTTGCTATAGGTACATACTAATGATGAAGTTTAATTCATAAATTAGGCATAATAAGAGATGAACAACAGTAACTAATAGTAATATAGAATAACTACAGCATTATCCTGCAATCTCTCTCTTTCTTTCTCTCAAAATATTTTATTCACTTAAAGTAAGCACTTTACAGTTTCTATCTGGTGTGTTTCCAGAATAACTGATTCCATGGCTGTGACCATGCAAGGTCAGTTACAGAGGATGTGAAGCTCAGTACCAGGACTAGCTGTTCACAGTATTTTCATAAAATATTAACTTTGTCCCAGCCTGGTTTCTTTCATGATCAGAGATCATGGTCTAATTTGCATAGCAAGCAAGGTTAAAAATAACTTCAGAACTGAAAAAGAAAGATCATTGCATTCAGTTAAACTTGGACACTAGGTCCCAGCACTTCTGCATGGGGCAGCAATCTCTTCATCTAGACTCCATTATTAATAAATGCATTGTATTATTCCTTATGAATAGAAAAGTGCTTTGTAAAAAGTCTTCTGTGAGAAAATGGCCATGCCACTTAGTCCCCCTGTTGTAGGAGTGACTGTTTGGTTCCTGCAAGAATGCAGAATTTTATTTATGCACAATGGAAGTATAATTAAAGCCACTTATTTTGTGATTGCACATTGCTATCAAATAGATTGGGTAACCGTTCCCATATATATGCACATGTAATGCTTTAAGTATTACAATTGTTTTCATTTCTATTATATTCCAAATAAGTCACATGGGATGTAGTGTGACTCAGAAGTACTAGAATGAATTTTGGTTTAATGACTTTAAAAAATAAAAAGAATTTTGTTTCTCTGACGAATAGCTCTAGTTCATTTCGGGGCTCTACAGACGGTTGATATTTTATAACAACTTTATGGCTGCCTCTTCATTGAACCTGTAATTGTAGATTTATCTTCTGTGCAAGTATGGAAAGTTATATAGTGTTTTTTTTTTAAACTCCTCATGCTAGAAGAAAAATGGCAAGTGCCTGTCACACAAATCAATCTCTGAGGCATTGTAGGCAGAAGTAGGAAAGTAGACCAATGGACAAATACATTTTTTCTCAAATTTATGGATCTCTGATTTGTCTGAAAGGATCATTGATTTGAAGTTTTATACACTCAGACAAATTCCTTAAGCCAGGTTCTTTCCCAGACAGCCAAGGGAGGGGACAGAAAAAGACATTCCGCCCCACAATACTGTGAGAAGGTAGAATTTTATTACTTAGGTGTCCTTTTTCCTCTTCCACAATGATGGGTGCCTTTGGTCAGACCACCATCCAGTGTTAACTCACAGGGGTGTGATGTTTTGGGATGATGTTGCTGGCTCCCTGACAGATCCTCAATGAACATAATACTTGAGTCCTGCAGAAATTGGAAGGGAGTGTTGTTTCAGTGTCTTGATTAAGCCACTTGCTAAAGGGATACCATGAAAAAAAAAAAAGCTTGCACATTCTCTAATTGGTATACTGACTCCATGCCAGGGTCAGGGTTCTGGATTTTTCCTTCTTTACCTTGTATCTCTCTTGGCTCTTGTAGGTCTGGCTAAGCCAGTTATATCCATTTCCACTTTGATCTCTTTTCCAGATGATGTTATCTGGACAGGAGAGTTGAACAGTTTTCTGAGTTGCAGAAACTTAACTTGGACTAGCTTGAGCAAGCTGAGCTTTTCCAGGAGGGGTTATCTCACAGAACCAGGGCACTGCGAGATCAGGAAATACTGAACCTCAGGAGCTGGAGGGACAGGCTGCAGTTCTAGCTCCTGCAGTTTTCCTCCCTACTGTCAAACCCTCTCACCTACCTGGGGGTCAGTTGTGTTCTTTTTTTTTTTCACTGAGAGAACATGGATAACAGCAGTGCTCGAGGCTTGTATCTTATGACTTCAGCTGCTTCTGAAGAGTTGGCGCAAAACTCTAATTCCTTAACTCAGACAGATAGAGAAGAGGACTTCCTGCCTGGAACCTGTGAACTGAGGCCAGCGGGTCATCACCCGGGGACATTACAGTGGGGGGAAGGCTCACAGAGATGTAGTACTGCTGGTGGATCTGGTGCATATGGGGGTAGTGGCAGGAGGAGCATTAGGTGGCCACTCTGAATGGGCAGGTTGGGTTCCACATCATTCTCTGTAATCTGACAGTGAAGCTCATTAATACATTCTCCTAGCAAGGCCAGTACTGGGGGATCAGGCCCCATATGGATATTAGTTGGATTCTGCTCTATTTCTGGCTAACCCTGTCACTACTGCTTGTTCCTGGCCCTGAGGGGGACCTGGGAAGAAAAAGTGTGTGGGCAGAAGATCAACAGAAATCCCTCACCACTACTGGAAAAGCAACTCAAAGAACATGTATTTATGTTAGCGAGTTCTTATAATGTAGGATTTCCCTCTCCAGCAATTCTCCTTCTGTGCCAACTCTCAGAAGCACAGTTTTGGTAACATTCATATGATACTGCAATCATAGGACCATAAGGCTCTGCAGAAGGGCAGCTCTGTGGTCATCCTGGAGATCATTTGTCAAGTATATGTGCCTTTGGGATCTATTTCTAAACTATTAGCCATTATCTTTTCTAGCTACCAGAAGAGCTCCAATGTTGGAATCTAAATTTCTGAGTTTGGGTCTCAGTTTGACCATTTGCTCTCTCAGTGACCTTGAGCTAGCCAGTTTCTCTCTCTAAGCCATAATTCTGAAAGTTACACAACGGGGATAGTGCTACCTGTATTTGACAGGGTTGTAAACTATGAAATTACAAGATAGTTTTCTTCTTTTCTTTGTTGTCATCCCCTGAGTTTGAATGATAATGACACTTTCTCCCCATCTCTTGGCATTTCTCCCTGGTAGGTCTGAGGGAATAATTTAGTACTTGGTCAGAAAAGAGAAAGAACCTAGGACCATTAGTAGAAACTTTACCCGTTTCTGTTATGCTGAAGTTAAGGAAATAAAAACTTTTCTTTGTTAATTTCTGTGTTCTTCATCTGACATAACCTGGGAAAACTGGGTTCTAGCTTGATGTCTCCTATACTGGTAGGGCATTTGTGTCAATACTCACTGTCCCTCAGAGTTAAGACTTGTGGCTGGTCATCCTGGGATCCTCTTGTTTTAGCCTGTGAGAGACTGTGTGTGCATTCCTTCTCCCAGTGTGGCTACAAACTAATTGTAAAACACATGCTAGTCTCTTTCTCAACTATTCAGCATTGTTCAGGGTAAGGGAGCCACTCTCTGGGAGACCTCCACAGCAGCCATTCTCAGTGGAGTGTGACTTTAGCCACCCCGAGGATACTGGACAATGTCTGGAGACATTTTGTTGCAGCTGGTGGAAGGGGAGGGTATTATTGGCATCTTGTGATTAGAGGCCAGGGTGCTGCTAAATATCCTACCTCATGCATGAGATAGCTCCCCAACAAAGAATTACTTGTCCCCAAGTGTTGGTACAACAAATTCTCCTTGATATTACATCATTTTATTTTCCTCTTTGGCGAAGAAGAAAAGAAAGGGTTTTAGGCCACAATTTTTCTTCTCATCCAAAGGCATATTTTGAGACTGCCCATTAAAATTCCTCTGAAATTTAATTGGAAACCCCTTGTTAAATTTCAGAAGTGGTTGCCTTACTTTTGTTAAAGACAGAGCCACTTGTTCCCTTTCAGAAGTGGCACAACTCTTTGTTATTGGAAAGGACAAGTTGATCCTGCTTGGTTTCCCAGTTCTCCCAAGAAATATTAGAGCTTCATTTATCGTCTCTGAAACAGACAAAGAAGTAGAAGAAGGAAGAAAATCTGCGCTCCAGTTTGTGCTCCAGTTTGGTCATAAATTAACTCAGACACATAAATGTTGCGTTCCATCATCTTTTCATTCCTAAATCAGTCACTACCTGGCACACTGGGTGATTTGCTTAGACTCATACAAGGGCTTGTGGAGGTGTTGACCTTTGGAGCATGCATGACCCCAGGATGGCTTGCTATCTGGGAACATTGTTATAAAAGAGGCAAGCAGAAGCATAAATCCTCAGAAGGCCCATGGAGCTAGAAGGTGACATTAATTCAGGTACAGAGATGAAGATCAATACATGTTTGTAGCAATTGGGGCTGGAGTTGGAGAGAAGGTGAGAGACCTGTGGTTCAGTCAGGGAAATTCTTTTGAGCTCAGAGTAGCAGTGTAGTTAACAGATGTTTTCTATAAAGTCTTGCTTGTGATACTTTTCTGGTTCTCCAGATTCTTTGCTCTCTCTTCCCCTGGCTTATTAGGTTCCAACTGCACCAGCCTGGTTTCAGGTTTTCAAGCCTACTGGTTTTATCTCTGCCATTGGGACTTTTGTGTGTGCTTTTTCCTGCCCAGGGATGTGCTTCCCACCTTTACTTTTGGCGTGCTCTACTCTTACCTTTGAGTTTTCCTTCCCCGACTATAACTGTGACCTATTTAATATCTATCTCTTGCATCAAGTTTCATGAGCACAGTGCTCATCTTGTTCGCTACTGTAATGCCAGTGCATGTACTCTATACTCTCCATAGGTTTCCAGTGATTTTTAGAGTGGGTCCTGGCCTCTGGGTGGAGCTGAACCCCAGGTTATGGAGGGCCCCAGAATAAATGGTAGGAAGGAAGAGGAGGCTGCTTACCAAGAGAGGTAATTGGGCTGGATTTTTCCTTTCCTAGTCTCATTCTCCCTCTCAAATACATTCTGGCATTTGGGTCAAGTATTTTCAAAAATGAAATAAAGTCTGCAGAAAGTGATTCCCAAATCAAATCCTACTTTCAACAATTTATTTAAAAATAATAGACAATAAAACATTATATATAATTCAGTGGATTTTTTCAGATACACTTTAGTGATTTACACATGTGGTTAAAGTGCCCTTGATTTGAATCTCCAATCATGTAGTGGGCCCAGTCAAGCTCTATATATGCATGTATAGATGGTTCCCGCCAATCTGCTCCAATAGGGTATATTAGCACCCACTTAACCTGAAATTCCAGCATTTTTGGGCACCACTCTTGCCTGATAGGAACATGAAGGCAGTTCCTGTCATTGAGGAGTTAGGAGGACCTAGCTATCACTAATTATCCAACTTCCGATGGCCAGTGTTGAGCAGCTCTCTGTATATTGGGAAGAAGGAGCGAGGCTGAGGGCCACAGGAGTGTGACACCACCTGGGCAGGCTTTGGCTCACAGTGTCAGAGCCAGCTTCAGAGTTACAGGGGTCCAAGAGGTCCTTCTGCCTGGACACCTCATTTTATAGATGAGAAAATGATATATTCTTTGTCTTCGTCCTCTGCAGTACCTATGTATCAAGTGCTTTCTTCAAACCAGGCTGTAGTAGACATTTTTTGAGCTCTTCCTCATCCATTTTCTCAAATGGCTCCAATCTCTCCTTTAAAGACTCCTTTTGTGCGTGCTGTCCTGTGGAGGGTCTTGCTCGCCTTGGGCGTGGTGGAGAACTCTCCCAGTGCAGTTGGCTGGGGTTCAACAGGGCATGTGACTTAAGCAGAGAACTCATTTCTTCATCTTCCTTAGGCTCTGAAGCTGTGTTTATTGTGCTGTTTGACTCTTGGACCCTTCTTCTATTTTCAGAGTCAGCATCATAGTAGCATCTTGTTTCAGTCCTTGCCCTGTGGTGTTTTCTCTAGTCAAATCTTCCTCTGCCCTCTCTTATAGACATTTGTTATTGCATTTAGAGCCTACTTGGGTAAGTCAAGATAATCTCTCCATCTCAAGATCTCCTTGCCAGAGTCATGGACTCCACGTGTTAGGAGCTGGCTGTTCCTGCTCCACCAAGTTTCCGCTTTCTCCTTTTCCCATGCTAGACTTTCAATATCACGTCAATTTTGTGTGCTTCTTATATCTTTCAATATAGGTGGTTTTGTTTTTTTGGTAGGGAAAGTGGTGGTTCACAGTTTAAGAAAGCTCAGGTCTGTTTCTGTTGCTAAAGATCAGGAACCCATGTGGTAAATCAGTACTTTGTGATGAATCTTTTTATACATTATCCGTTTTAATTCTTATACCAATCCTCTTTAGCAGGGCACTATCCCTATTTTACAGTTAACAAAACTGTAGCTGAGGATGACAATCACATAAGCCTGGCAGCTAGCATAGGTGATGGAACTGGAATTTGAAACTAGTTACTTTCATGGAAGAGCATGTACTTTACCCCTTTTGCAGCATCCTAATTCAAGCGTCTTTGGATTATAGACTGGCCCACATGGAGTTACAATTTCATCTGCATCCTGAAGTCTGAATCATTGTTTAGGCAAGGGAGAAAAGGCAAAGGAGAGGTCATTCAGGCAGGACTGCTATTGAAAAGCAAGAGAGGAATCCAAGAGATGTTTGAGGGCGGCATGACAGACATCGTTGCCTCGCTAGAGGTAAAATAGTAAGAGAAATGAAGGAAGTAGCCATGGGTAGAATGCTTTTGAGTGGAGTGGCCACTCTGGACAACCCATGGGCGTGAAATTCTGACTGAATTCTGCAGGGCATCTAATTTGAGTTAGATCCCTTCCTGTCTCCTCCTGGTCTCTTCTTTATATATGGGCTGGTTAAATACCTAGCACCCTTTGCCAGTGTTAATCAGGTTTTTCTCACAGATGCTAATGAACAGCTTGCCTTCCAAAAGCTAATGCAGTTCTCCCTAGGTATTTCTATGAGTGGAAGTAAACAGGTAACTTCTGGAGCTCAGGAGGCTATCTGAGGGCTAGTACTAAAAGACTTCTGGATTGTCTTTTCTCAGAATATTTGCAAATTTGCTTAAGGCCCAGTGCATCAACTAAGAGGGAATCTTTTTACTTGGTAATTTCTGGTCACTATTTGTGTTAGACAGCTTTCTGTTACCATAACAAGATACCTGATATAATCAAATTTTACAAATGGGAAGGTTTATTTTTGCTCACAGTTTTGGAAATATCAATGTATGGTCAGTTGACAGTATTGCTTTTGGACCTGTGGCAAGGAAGTATATCATGGTGGGACCATGGGTAAAGCAAGCTGCTCACCTCATGGTGGATGAGAAGAGAGAGAGAGAGAGAGAGAGAGAGAGAGAGAGAGAGAGAGAGAGAGAAAAGAAAATGTCTCACAATCCGCCTCAAGAGATCACCCATTGATAACTTAAGACCTTCTACTAGGCTTCATCTCTTAAAGATTCAACCACCTCCTAATAGTGCCGTAATATGAGAACCACATCCCTTAACTCAGGTTTTTGGGGGCAGTGAAGATGCATAACATAGTACTATCTTAGCATAGTTCTTACACTGAGCAAATAAAATATAAGAGGCTCCGCTAAATTTGAATTTTGGATTTTAGACAAATGGTGAAAACCACATGCATTATATAACCATTGCACTAAGAAATTGTTGTTTATCTGAAATTCAATTTTAATTGGACAACCTATATTTGATCTGGCAATCCTAAACCTAAGCCCACTTCTTCAAGGTGTTTTTGGGGCATGGAAGTAAGCACTGTCCTACTGAGGATTGGGAAGATCTTGTCCTGTGGGATCTGGTTGGGAGCAAAGTATTACAAGTATAGTAGAAGATCCTCATTAGACTCTAAATGCAGGAGGATAGATTCCTCTTATGCTTCTATATGCTGGAACATTTGTAGGTGTGAGTAGCATACCAACTTTGCTATCTTACTCTCCTCATTGGTAAGTTAGTATTTCTATGGTATCTCTCTCCTTTGGATCTCCGCTTTAACAGGTTTATTAGCATTATCAGTACAGTTCAAGTTCAGTCCATCAACTGTTTATTAAGCGTCCTACTTGCCAGATGTGGGGCTGGGTTTGGAGAATACAAAGATGAATGTGACAGTATTATGGTTTAGATCTTAAATGTTGCCCAACGCCTTGGCTGAATGCTTAGCTGCCAGTCTGTAGCGTTGTTGGAATGTGGTAAACTTTTTGAAGGTAGGATCTGATGGAAGGGAATTATGCCACTGGGGCATGTCCTTGAAGGGGATATTTGGATCCCAGCCCCTTCCCTCTTTCTTTTTGCTTCCCAGACACCATGAGGTTAATAGTTTCCTCTGCCACACACTTCTGCCATGGTGATCTGCCTCATCCGAGGCTCAAAATGAGGGGCCAAGTGACTCTGGGCTGAAATCTCTGAAACAGTGACCTCAAATAAATCTTTGCTCCTTATAAGTTGATTACCTGAGATATTTTGTCACAGTGATGGAAAATTAACACAGGCAGGGTCTCCATTAGAGATGTTGCAGATCTAGTGAGAGAAACATGAGAAAGCAAAACTTCTCCAAGATGAGTGGAGAGAGGGCAGTTATGCAGGTGGACACAGAACTTTATGAAAGCACAGAATAGGGCCCTTTTCCTAGTACCTTCTTCCCCTAAGAGTCCCACTATTCCGCTAAGAGTTCATTGTAATTCCTACCCTCCAGGACTTCATGAACATGGGAGGTAGGCAGCAGCTAGTGGCTGACAGGCCCAATGGCTAGCTCTCCTGCACTAGAGAAAAGGAAATTCTAAGAGTCAAGACAGGACAAAGCCTGACGATGTATAATTCTAGTTGCAGTTTAATTGGGCTTGGGAGAGTTTGGGGGCAGGTAGGTTAAACCAAGGACTTTACCTGGTGGCAAGAGCATGGACATTTCTTGTGGCTGCCTCTGTGAGGTTCCGAAACATGTAACATATTTTCGCTTCTCTCTTTGAGGTTAGCTTGATTTTTTTTTTCTCTTTCCCATGGGAGCATTCTCATTTCAGTGACATTTACTTCCCCACCAGTTTTATTTCTTCTTATTTCCTTTCTTGTCTCTATCTCTATGTTTTTACTGCTCACTCTCCTCTCGTCTCATTCTCTTTTCCAGGTACCTTTTTTCTAGCCTTTATCCCTACCTTTGAGTCTTCTCTGCCTTTTAATTTCATCCTTCTGCCTCTACCTCCATGTTCTGAAACATAGCTGTTAAACTCAGGGTTGGGGAGGAAATTTTCATTTCCAGCAGCTCTTTGTATAATATAAAAGAACATCTCATGTGTGTCTGGGTATCCTAGGAAACAGCTCTAGCTGCTGTTCAGGGCAGATTCTGCACACTGTGTTTGTACGACACAGTGAAAGGAGAGTCTTGCACCTGGGTGGCAGAGGAGCTTCAGTGCTGGAAGCCTTTTCTTTGTTAGGGGAGGAAGCAGAACAATGACCCCATTTTCCCACGGTTCTCTACCACTACACCTATAGTGTCCTTGCATTTTCTCTTCCTTGACCTCTCCTCTGTTTCCTTTACAAAACAAAACAAAACAAACCCAAATGACTTTTGTCCTATTTTTCAGCTCTATGTCTGTTTTTCCTTGTTCTCTTTTTTCTTTCAGTTTTTCCATGTATATTAGAAATTATTACTCCGCCCCCATGCCAGTTTCTTTCTTTGGTCTTGTAAAATGGAGTCACAGCTGTGCTACAGACTTGAGCCTCTAAGTCACTCCTTTCAGATGATGGTGTGGGAGTTTGGGTCAGAAGAGGTAGCAAAGACTTGGAGAGCTTGTGCAGAGCTAGACGTTCCGTAAGAGTGCAAAGGTTTTCTTCTTCTCCTTCTTCTTCTTCTTCTTCTTCTTCTTCTTCTTCTTCTTCTTCTTCTTCTTCTTCTTCTTCTTCTTCTTCTTCTTTTTAACTAGCATGAACATAAAATTATAGAATCTTAAAGTTGAAAAAAAATGTCCACAAGGTCTTGAAATAAGTTTTAATCAAATGTAGGCCCCTTCTGTACTTCTTAAAGGTGGCTCTGCAGTCTGTCTTTGAATACTGCTGAGGTTGGGACACATATTACGTCATGTTAGTGGTCAGCACTGCTTGTTCCCAGTCATTGTTAGATTATCTTGTTCTGCATCTGCATTACTGGTACCTCTTAATCCTGCATCTGCTTCCCAAAGCCACTGGGCGTAAATTTTTCATACGGCTCTCCTTCTGGCATTGACAACGTGTCAGATATTGAAGGTACTTCCAGTATCTCCTTTTATACTTGTAATATTTCACCATGGCTCCACCAAAAACATTTAAGTAAAATAAACCATTGTTGCCATTCTTTGAGTATAATAGAAAAGCTAGCTTTATGAATGACTCGTTTCCCAGTGGATCTGTATAGCTAAGCTAGTCTTGGAGAGGTTATGAGAGATAAAAAGTGTTATCTCACAGAATGAAGACTAAAAGTAGCAAATTTTAAAATAATATTATATTAAATTAATATTAGAAATCCTTGTGCCAGAAACAATATCAATTGTGCACATTATAATTTATATAACATTCTTAATATTCAGTGCCATATCATTTTATTTCCATAACTATGCCATTATACTCCCATTTTTTGGTTTGTTTTCACTTTTTTCAAGACAGGGTCTCATCTTGTAGTGAAGGTTGGCCTGAAACTCACTCTGTAGCCCAGGCTGGCCTTGAACTTGCGATGTTTCTCTTGCCTCAGGCCTCAGAATTCTGAGATTACAAGTGTGCTCATCTTCCATCTTGCAGATGAAGAAAGAGGCTCCTGGGGGCTGATTTGTATCGAGTTGCCCAGCTCTCATAAAATCTGAAAAATTCTCACAAACTTTTACAGCTTTTCTGTTGTGTTATTCAAAAATGTGTATGTGTCCTTGTCTTCCCAGAGTATCTGCATGAGGTTATGTGCAATAGATAGTCTCCTAAAACAAGGTATTTGGCATATACAATTTAATAGCGTGCTTACAGATTTTCATTTCTTGTGTATGTGTATGTGTATGTGTATGTGTATGTGTATGTGTATGTGTATGTGTATGTCTATGGAAGATGGGAAAACAGAAGCAAAGAAATCCAGTTCCAGTCAATAAGTGGCTGGTAGGAAATACAAAAATACTGATTGTGTACAAGGACCACTGAAGTTATTCTCAATTATAAGCATCAGTGTAATTGATTTATTTAGTAACAATTCTAAGTATTAAGGTGGACAAGAGTGAATTACTCCATTGCTGTAGTTAATTCAGAAGAATTTCCTGAAGGAGACAGGAGCAGAAAAATCTACAAAAACTTTGATATCAAGCAATGGGAGAATTTACTAGGTTAGAAAGAAGGGAAGGAGTTTGGCAAGGGGCAAGGTCCAGGATAAAGAATGAGATGGATGCTGGAAATCTTGAATTCTGCGTATGAGTTGGGACCAGGATAAGTTTCCTTCTTTGCAAAGTGAAACCCAGTAGCTAAATTTAACTCCACTCATCACTGGTGATTCACGCTGGCTCAGGTGCACCCACGTACAGCTGGCATAGGCTTGGTGTGCTTTCCAGGCCCAGCCTGCCACAGCCCAGCTCCCCCAAGGCATTCAGACAGTGGTAACCTTTACTCTTCTGTGTCTCCATCTCCAGCATCCTGGCCACTGCAGGAACCCACTTCAACACCCACGTGGACCTGAGGACCCTCCGGGCAGTGCGTGTGCTAAGGCCCTTGAAGCTCGTGTCAGGGATTCCTAGTGAGCATTTGCTTTCTTCTGTCTGCTCTGCTAGAAACTTTACAGATGTGCTTTAGCAGATCCACTTTTCGGGCTGAACAGGCTGGGTGTAGCTCAATGGTAGATCACTTGCTTTGCATGCACAAGGCCATGCATTTGATTCCTAGTGCAGGAAAACAAAGCAAACAAACAAAAAACAGCTCCTCCTAGGAAGAAGCCCCAGTGGTAATAAATAGTGAAGATGTAGCAATTAGGCATAACATTTTTCACTTTAAAATTTAACTTTTTTCAGATTTAACAGGTAATGGAAAATCTCTATAAAAATTTGGAAGCAAACAACAAAAAGAAATTGAAAATCACTCTGTTCTATCATGTAAAAATAACTTTCATTAACATTTTAGTATATCTTTTATCTTTTCATTCCTTGCCCTGTGCATTTGAATAGTTGGAATCAATATGTTTATCTAGTTTTGTATGCTAAAATAAGCATTGCATTTTCTTGACTTTAAAAATTCTTATATGTGCTGTGATTTATTTAGCAATTTTTATATGACTGGGAACCAAAAATAAAAATGTTATTTCCAGTTTTTTTTCAATTACAAAGAGTACTGCAACAAATATCTTTTTATTTAAGTCTTTATTAAATATGTGATTATTTTTCTAGGTTAGAAGTCTAGAAGTACAATGTATGGGTCAAAAACCATGGCATTTTCTGAACAGTGGTTGCACCAATAGTGTTCCTTCCACACTCGATGGGAGAACTGGGTCTGAGATTGTGATAGAAAAGATTGACTGTGTCCTTGCACTCAGGATTTATAGCTAAGCAAGTGTAGGCCTAATTTCCTTTAGGAAAGGAGCCCATTCTAAATTAATTAACTAATTAATCTAAATTTAATCTATAAGAGAAATCCAGAAGATAGTATGAATGAAATAGAGGAACAGTAATAAGCATGTAACTGGTCTGGGCTGGTAAGGAGGAAGGAAAAGGGAAGAGAGGGAAGAGATGATGGCTTTGACTTTGGCTTGACTTGTCCTGATTATCTCTTATCATCTCAGGCCCAGTGGTTTTTTTCCCCTCTGCCTATGACAGGGTGAACAGAGTGTGCCCTGTTGTGCCATGCTGAGTGAAGACTCCATATCATTCTCTTTCCTCCCTCTAGGCCTGCAGATTGTGTTGAAGTCCATCATGAAGGCCATGGTGCCTCTTCTGCAGATTGGCCTTCTGCTCTTCTTTGCCATCCTGATGTTTGCTATCATTGGCTTGGAATTCTACAGTGGGAAATTACATCGAGCATGCTTCATGAATAATTCAGGTAAGGTCATTATTTTCTGTCTTCTGCTTTTTCCCTTCCTTTCTCCTCTGGCAGTAGGGGTAATTTTGGGCCATTTTGAAGCCTGGTTGGAAAGTATCCTCTATCCTTAACCTAGAATTAGAATGAAGAACTTGCTAATCATTAGCTTTTTGAGGCAAAACCAGCTTAAATATCCCTTCTGACACTGATATTGCAAAGCAAATAACTTTTCAGATTTTTATTTGGAATATTTCAAATTGGTGGTCTCAGCTCCACCATTCTATGGCAGAGGGCTATCAGGACGAATGTCAAAAGCCATCTGTCTGAACAAATACCCTTTATAATATGGCATCTTGGCCCACAGGCCAGGGAGACCCAGGAGATCAGAGGTAGACTTGGGTCCCATTGGATGTATAGAGATATTTTCCCTCCATGCTTTGTCTCGTCTCCTTGCTGTCTGTTTTGATTCACACACATGGAAGAGTTGAGGGAACTCCGAGCTTGGCTTAGTAAGTGTTCTTGGGAGATCAATGTAGTGCACAAACCCAAAATTCTCATCTTTTTATTTTATGTGTTCTTTCCTAGGAGGAAAGGGTGTGGGGGACAGGTTGAAAAATCCCAAATAGGCACCATGTGTTTATGAAAAGAATCTTCAATACCTTTTATTAAAAACCAGAAATTTATGCCAGAAAAACAAGAAGTTAATACCCAGTGCCTTGTAACCTCCCAAACAATTCCAGAGAGAATTCAGGGTTTATCTTGGAATCCTAAGTTAGAAAATCAGCAAAGTTCTGCCTTCACTTCAGAATTTTCCATGTGATTCAGTTCTATAAATTTACTAAAAGTCAGAGTAGAGTTTAGGACCTGCAGAAATGGATGGCCACATGGAGGAGAGGCCTCGTTTTCAGAAAAGATTGGGAAATCTTGGGCTGAACACGCAGTATATATATTGGGAGGTACAGAGAGGCAAGGGAAAAGAAGGGGGCTTGAGACAGGAAGGGCAGGCTTCTGTCTTTGGTAGTAGAATTGCTTGTTTTTGGTTTCCTGGGGTCATTTCCATGTATGCAAAGTGCCATCTGCTTTACCCCCACCCCTTCCAAATGTGTCTGCAGGTATTCTCGAAGGATTTGATCCTCCACACCCATGTGGTGTGCAAGGCTGCCCAGCTGGTTATGAATGCAAGGACTGGATCGGCCCCAATGATGGGATCACCCAGTTTGATAACATCCTTTTTGCTGTGCTGACTGTCTTCCAGTGCATCACCATGGAAGGGTGGACCACCGTGCTGTACAATGTGAGTAGACTGGTGAGCAGGCCAGGGATGGGCAGAAGCCAGTAGGGAGGATTCTGGGCTTGTTTGGACTGGCTAGTCTGAAAGGACTGGAAGTATGATGGGGTGTGTCTACACTGCAAGAAGTCTTAGCATTTCATGTCCCTCCTTAGTCTGTCTTCTTGCTAAGTAAAAGTACGTAAGCTTTTTAATACATTGGGGAGATTATGTTGGGGAGATATGTGAACAAACTGGTTAAATCAGATTGCTCTAACAGTTTTAAGTATGTTGGCTCAACTGGTGGCAGGGTACAGCGAGGGGTACTAAGAAGTATAGGACTCTTGGTTACTGTCCTCAAAGGGTTCTTTCTAATTTGAGAATCTGTTACAGGGCTCTCAGCCCTGGCTGCCCATTAGAGTCAGCTGGGAGCTTTAAAAAATCATACCGCCTGGGATTCCAGCCAATTAAGTAACAATTTCTATGGTTGAAGGCCTGTCACTGACATATTTTTAACTGATTTAAATATACAGTCACTGTCAAGAACTATCACACAATGCACATAGGAAGCCTAAGACTCATCAAGTGTGCTTGTTGAAAATCTAGATTCCCAGACCTTTCTTCAGATTCTGATTTCAGCTTTGATATAGTTGGGAGAGCTGTGTTGTGCAGGACCCTTGGTGATTCATGTGATCAGACATGTTTGGAAGGTTCTGAGTTGGATTATAAAACAAGGCTGTCTAGCTGCCTGTCAGGTATATTAGGGATTTATATAAGGAAACAGAAGATAGACAAGGTGACTATGAAGTCTCTTTGCCTTCCCGAGTATGTATTTTAGTAAGTATCCAAGGGATGATGCAGAGTCTAAATTAAAAAATGAGAAGCAGAAAAGCAGTTTGGGTAGTTGCTCACAAAGGACTATAACCTTCTCTGCATTCAGTGAGTCCCACTGAAAGCAGATACTTTTGGAATGATCTCCCCTTGCACGAATGCTCCCACAACCTGGCTTAACTTTGAGGTGCCTGTGTTTCTTTCGGTTCTTTTCTTGGTCTTTGTAATCGGATTTTACCTGTTTGAAACTTATTAGCTGGGGCACAGGGTGGCTTATGCAAAACAACCTTTAGAAGGAGCTCTGGATATAATTTACACTGGAGGTAAAAGGAAATGCTGCATTTTAGGAGAGACTTAACCAGATGGTAATGTCCATGGAGCAAGGACTGTGTGAGAAGTGTTCGTGCAGGTAGCTAGTAAGTGTTCATTATGATCAACCCCCTGCCCATAGCGTTCATATATATGGATTCAAATAACTGAGGATGGAAAATATTCTAAAAAATTGTTATGCTATTGCTGATAGATACTGGTAGTTAGTCATGTGATAGTTTTGTCTGTATTACATGTGCATAGACCTTTTTGTTCTTGGCATTATTTTCTAAATAATAAAGTCTAACAACTATTTACATATATCATATTGGTTATATATAGAGATGATTTAAAATATAGGGGAGGATATGCATAGATTATATTCAAAGACTGTGCCATTTTATATATAGAAATAGAGCACCCACATGTTTTGGTATCCATAGGTGGGTTGGGAGTTGGGCCAATCCTCTGTGGATACCGAAAGACAATAGTAGTAACCTGGATCTATTCCCATAGAAGATGGGCAAGGCAGAACTGAGAATCTTTACAGAAAAGAGTCACGGGCTAGCTTACTAAGGCTCTGAAAGGATAGTGAGGAAGTCTCAAGCACCAGCTACTTCTCAGCACGCCTAGAGGTTAGCTGTGACCCACAAATCCCTGTGGGACACTATGAGGATCTCATCAGCTGTTGATGGGCACAGTCACTCTTCATTTGAGATATGAAGGTTGTCCTGAGGCCCTGTCACTCAGATGTGCCAGGTGCCTCTAGAAATTATAGCATTGGCTCTGCAGTGATTGGTGTCACTGTGGGCTCTCGGAATGATGCACTTCAATTATATGTGTAGACTCACCTAAGTAATGTGATAAATGCATTGAAAGCCTGAAAGGAGAAGTGTTGCCTTTGAGGATATAGGCGTGATCTGTTGATCCACTTTAGCCAAGGCTCAGATGATACTGAGACATGCAAGAGTGAAGCCAAAGAACCACTAATCTTTTTTCTTTTCTTCTGTTTTCTTTCCTTTTGTTTCCTTCCCTTCCCTTCCCTTCCCAACCCTTCCCTTCCTTTCCTTTTCCTTCCCTTCCTCTTCTCTTCTCTTCTCTTCTCTTCTCTTCTCTTCTCTTCTCTTCTCTTCTCTTCTCCTTTTCCTCCATCTCCATCCTCTTCTTTCCTTTCCTTTCCTTTCCTTTCCTTTCTTCTTTCTTTCTTTCTTTCTTTCTTTCTTTCTTTCTTTCTTTCTTTCTTTCTTCCTTCCTTCCTTCCTTCCTTCCTTCCTTCCTTCCTTCCTTCCTTTCTTGTTAATTAAGCATTTATATGCTAAGTCCTTGGTCTACTGTATGCTTAGCACCTGCTCTCCTTTCTAGGTTTGCTCCATCAAGGAAGCAGAATGAAATCTCCCAAAATCGTTCATTGCATCAGCTTCCAGAGGTATAGACCCCACTGTCTCTGACATCCAACCTGTCAGTCATTGCTTTTCAGTGAACTGAAGGCCTCCTGCTACCATCAAGGCTGGTTCCAGAGATGTGGAGATAGTTGAGCTATAGGATTGGTTTCCAAATAAACTCATGCATGCTCTGAAAGAGTGTCACTTTGCAAAGCACTTGAGCTCAGGACAGGGCATTGAACCAAGAATCCCAGGCAGGTGATAGTCATATTTTGGTGGATAGCTGCCTTTTGATTCAGGAGAGATTGGATGAAAAAAGCATCCAATTTTCAGCCAGTCAGATTCCTTAGGAAAAGAGGGAGCCAGCCAAAGCTGGGTTTCAGGTGAGCAGGGGGGCCCCGGATCCACAGTCCGACCTGGGCAGGGCTGTGTTGCATGACCTGGCCGTGCACTAGACAGCATCCTCCACCAGTGGAGTGGCTTCATGGAGGCAGATTCATCATACAGTTGAGGATAAAGCTTGCAACATATGATGGGGTCACATCATACAAGCATTTTATTTACCTGATTTCAACTTGGCAAAGAAAGGGTGTTGAGGAGAGGGAGGAAAACAACAGTTTAAATAGTACAGACAAATCTACCTGCCATTCCTTTCAGTGTTCTTATACCCACTGATGGTAGCAAATAAGAAATGCCTAGTTCTTGGCTGAAAATTTTCAGATTCTTTTTGTTTTTGGTACCAGGGATTGAACTCATGACTGTGTGCTTACAAGGCAGGTGCTGCTGTGCTAAATCCCCAGCCTGTTTGCAGATTCTTGATAGCAGATATCCCATATCAATAATACATTAGTAGTTTTTCCTTTTTTAAGTCAGACTTTTGAATGACTAAATTATATACACATATGCACACAAACACATATTGAACTATGAATAAGTAGTTAATATAATTATAAGTACAAATATACAAATACGTATGTTTCAGCATACTGTATAGGAAAATTACTCTCTGATCCTTTACCACTGTCACCACCAAAAAGATGAAGACATGCTATATTGATTTCCCTTTCACCTAGTCCTTATCTAGTCCAATTCACCCAGCTGCTGTATTTCCTTATGCAGAACACCAAGAGAAGGGAAATCTTATTTCCCAGTCCATCATCCTTTCTGTTCCATAGTGACAGAAAATATGTAGGTTGGTGCCAGTGATACCCAACATCGGGTTACATAGTGTGAAGAAGTTCTCTCAAATAAGCAACTTAAATTAACCTTTTTATGTCCACGATAGATACTTCTCTCATGTTTGCATCCTTTTTCTTCTGCACAAACTCTTCCTAGATGCTTCCCTGTGACCTTGTGTTGCTGGGCCATTGCTGACTATTAATTTCATTTGCATATGGCTCTTCATACTGTAATGTTTTATTGTAAAAGGGAGGAGGGTTCTCATTGTCAGGGCAACAGGGAACCACCCATGCTCAATTCAGTCTCTACCAAAATTTCTGCTTGGTCAACTCCAACTGTATTTCTGGCTTTTCTCCCTCCTGTGGTGAAAGGACACAGAACAGCTTACTGTCCTGCTGGGTGCTTCTTCCTGCTTTGACTGTCCTCCCAAAGTGCTCTTCAACTTGCAAACTCACCTCTGTACTTACTAATTTAATTGATTTTGTATCTCTTCAACCTGCGTGTTCCTTCTGTAGCACAGTGTATTCTCTCTCTGATCAATGCTGTTCACTCAGAAAATACTACCGTGGCTTGGGCATTAATTTCTAGCCCTCTTCTTGGTCTGAATGTGGCCAAGAGAATTGACTGTTTCCTGGTTCTGATTATAGTCTTCCCTTTTCCTTCCTTATTATTCTAGTTTTATGTTGTCTTCTGATTCAGTTAACTATTTTCTTATATACAAATTGCAGAGGTTCCAAGTCTCTGTCTGCAGTTATTCGAATATCTGCTCTTAAAATCTAGTGTTTTTCATTTGTATTTCTAGAGCTGGAGTTATTTCTCTTCTCACTTGCAAATGCAGAAATCCTTGGAGCTGGGCTGCTTCTCCAGTCTTGCAGGTTTGTCTGTATGGCTGTTGCAACTGCCCAGGTCACTCTGAGCTATAGGGTGGAAGGGTCTTTAAAAGATCTCCCTAGCTTCTAGCAAGAAGCAACTTATAGGCAGGGTACTTTCCAAAACTCGCACTACTCAGAAACTCATTGGTCTATAACAATGCCTAAGGCTCTCTTTTAAGTTTCCTTCCTCCAGCTACACATTATTAAATTCTTAACATCTGTTGACTATTTGCCTCACTGAAAATTTATATGTGTTACAAATCAGCACTTAAAAAGAGTAATGCCATAGCCCAGGGTTTATGAGAAACTGCCTTCTTGAAGTGCTTCTGATTTTGTGGTATCTATAGGAGATGCTGTGGGTTCCAAGGACCATGAGCCTAAGTCATGTGTCTGTTCATCTCTGCTTCAGTCATCTCCCATCATCTCCTCCACTCGCCCTGGTTATACTGCACCATGATTATACTCAAATAGTGTATGTACTACACTTACTATGGTATACTCAAAACTCACTAGATAAATAGGAGGCAGGAACCTATGAGGATTGTTTGGTGGTAGAATGACGAGGCACACCAGCTGCCCTGGGATCAGGTGTACCGTTGGTCAATTTATAGATGCTTGTGCCCAGGATCAGGCTTTGGCATAGGCTCCCCCTACCCGTATATTCCCTTCTGAACTTGTCCTTACAAGAGTCTGAGACCCTGCAATGCAGAGAGGACTTGGAATCTGATACCTATTTGCCTGTCACTTGTATCACCCATGGAATTGTTAAGTGGATGCCAGAAGTTAATTTGCTCCCTTTCCCTTGAAGGTTGAGAGGTGAAGTGTGTGTGCTTTGTAAGGACTTAAGATAACTTCTTCCTAATTCCTCCCAAGTGGTGGGCAATATATCTTGTTTGTCAGGCTCTTCAAGGAAGGAGGGAGGTTAGTAGACAGATGGGAAAACTATTTCTAGAATTCACAGTAAAGGCTTCTCTTCTGTTTACATTCATAAGTGATTACAGATTCACTTATTAACTCAGTATTTATTTAGCAAATATTTATTAAGTGCCTGGTTATGTATCAGGTACTGTTCTAGATGTTGGTAATATAGCAGAGAATAAGACATAGGAAACCCCCTGCCCCTTAGGAAGCTTCTATTCTAGTGGAAAACGACATGAGGAATAAATAGCTAAACATGAGTGTATCAGATAGCAATGGGTGCTGTGGAGAAAAGTGCAGGAAGAGAGAAGTTGGCTGCATTTTAAATGGAGCCATGGGGGAGGGCACATTGAGAAGATGGCATTTGAATAAAGACTTAAAGCCAGTGCGGGAATGAGCCAAGAGACTATATGGGGCAAGAGTGTCCCCGATAGCTGGAACACCAAGTGTGAAGATCTTGGGAAAGCTGTGTGCCAGATATATGCAGAACAGCAAAGAGGCTGATGTAAGGGCAATAATATAACTCCCAACCTGTTAGATTTCAGATATACCAAGTTCATCCTCTCTAAAATTGAAGAGTGAATTCTAAGGAACAAGGGAGGTTTTGAGTAGGAAAAGTTTATTGAGAGAGAGCTCCTGAGAGACAGGAGAGGACCCCAAAGTGGGTTGGCAATGAGCCCACTTCTCAAAAGAAGTTTTATAGAGCAAAATCACGAGGTAGGTAAAATGTGGGTCAAAACTATGACCAACCAATAAGATTAGAAGTATAACTGCTTAGGTAATATTGATCCAATGAAGAAGCAGGTCACATAGCAAGAGTACATGGAAAAAATAAAGATTTTTTTTAGGAAGGGATGGATCAAGAGGTCCTAGTTACATTACCTACCTGGATGACTGATGTCTATCTAGATTTTATTGGACTGGGTGATACCAATTATAGTATAATCTTCAGTTTATTGGCTATCCCATGGGGAGGCATGTAGGCCTGGCCATTCCATCTTTATCTTGAGGGCTGGTTTCCACAGATGTGCCCTCGGGGGCTTAGCCCTTTCTAACCGCCTATAATATTTCTGCCTAACTTAGTTGTCTATAATAAGGCCAGCATATTGGAAGGCAAAGAGTGAAGGGTATAAAGCAGGGGGAGGGAGGTCAGGGTGGATGGAGTGAGCAGGCAGGACGGATAGTCTCTTATTTCCTTGTAAAGACTCTGGATTTTAATGTGAGACACAGTCGGAGGGTTCGGAGAAGAGAAATGGTGTGGCCCGAATTTGTTATGAAGAGCACTCCTGCTTCTTTGCTTAGAGCAGACTAAAGGAGCAAGGCTGGAAGCAAGCAGATGAGGAAGGGGTTAGTGCAGTGATCTAAGACAGCAAGATGAGGCTGGCACCAGGGAGGCAGCAGTGCAGGGAATGAAAAGTGGGTGGGTTCTTAAGGTTATGTTCATGGGATTCCCTACTGGATTGGATGTAAGTATGGAGAAAGCAACCAGAAGAATGGAGTTGCCATTTAGTGAGTTGACAAAGATTTTAGTGAGCTGAAAAGTAGGTTGGGAGGAAGATTAAGATTTGAGTTTGGACACTTTAAATTTGCCATCTTTACTTGCCATAGTAGTAAGAGCATGAAGTTGAATAAATAAACAGGGTAGAAGCCAAGCCTGGACATGTAAATTTGGAGGTTTTCAGTGTATGGCTGGCATTAAAATCTTGAGATTGGAGTAGACCCCAAAGGAAGTGAATATGGAAAATAGAAGCAATTCTAGAATTGAGTTCTAATGTAAAAATGTTTGGAAGGAAGTGCGTTATCAGCAAGAAAGACTGAAAAAGAACAGTAAGACAGAAAGGTGAAAATCAGAAAGTGTGGTATCTTGGAGAAAAAGGAAGAATAAAAAGGAAGAATGTGCTTTAAGGAGGTGGAGAGAGGCTGATCAAGTTGGTTTCCTGAAAAAGTATTTTCCATATCATGTCAGTGTTCAATTTTAAAATAAGTTTTCACTGTGGTACCTCACTAATAATTTCCTGGAATTTATGCAAATTATACCCACAGGTCCTCTTTAATTTGTATTCGTATTTATTCATTGAAAAACACTTTGCTTGTTTGAGTTAAATGCTGCCGATGGGTCATCTAAGATGAATGCTAGGAAGTCATCATCAAAATCCAGGAGCACTCTGAATGAAGTGGAGAAAGTTTAAGAGAGGTTTGGAAATAGCAAGTACTCTACTGACCCTAGTGTTGGGTTTTGTTTGAAAGGGAAGCAAAAAACATAGGGCAGATGGAA
>PVJX010028019.1:8971-24110 GCA_004027295.1 Dolichotis patagonum
TGTAAGATCTGCACCACGCCAGGCTCCCCTGCCAAGCACCCACGTGCAGAGGAACAAATCCTTTTTGGTTTCAAGTAACTCCAGGGCTGTGGAAGGACATCTAGACAAGAGGCAATTTTAAGATAACACCAGTAGTATACAAATGATTCGCAGCCTCGAGACTCTCCTGCCTGGATTGCCAAACACAAGACTGGAGGAAAAGATAAGAGCCTTGGGTGATGAGCACTTGCCTAGAGGCTATAGGGGTTGCAGAGGTACTCCCGCAGTGCAAACTGGGAAAATTTGGATTCGTCTGATTTAATTTGTTAAACTAGCTCTTGTCTCCTGGGTCATACAAAGGCACACGGATGCCCTACACTGTCAGAAAAAATGCTCATGGCTGCCTTCGGTGAGAAAAAAAAAAAAAACCTGAGCCAAGAATGGAGAGCCTAAGTGTTGGTCCCAACCCCATCATGAGCAGGCTGTGTGACTTCCGGCACATCACGTGCTTCCTCTGAGGCCCTGTCTCACCTTTTGGGAGATTCACCTGATCAGCGTTTCCAACCTTGTTGCTCAAGTAAGATGTGAACGAGCCACCCATGGGAAACTGTTCTGTGGTGAATGTATGGGGCAAACCAGGAGAACAGACGTCTTTAGGTTAGGACGTTATGTGTAGATCCAGTGAGGTGACCCACATGCAGCTCCTCCAGCTTGCTCAGTCAGAAAGTGCTGGTCTAGACCTCCCTGGGGGTTCTTCGCTCGCTGCCACCTGCAGACCTTTATGGAGTGTATCCAGGTTCTGGGGGGAACTGCTGCGAACACGCTAGATGCTCTCTCTGCCTTCGTGGAGCTTGGCAAGAAGCATTTGAAGAGCTTTCCCCAGGCAGCATCGCTTCCCACCCCCTGGAGTTGCAGGTGGGTTTTTCCTGACAAATCACACTCCCAGCCCCCTGGTCCTGCTGCTAGATGTGGCTTCAGACTGGCACTGCCTGGATGCCATCTGCACTAAGCCGCTCTGTGAGCTCACAGACCCTCACTGATGGTTTGGGTACAGTTGTCTGCAATCGCACTTGGTGCTGTGCAGTCAGCAGAGCTCCCAGGTAGACCCAGGAGTCCCCAAACGGGGTGCATGAGGTTCAACCTCCTGCCACGCAAAGGCCCGGAGCCCTTTCTCTGAGTCTTCTCTCCACAGAAGAGACCATCTCTGGGTCCCAGGAAAGCTGGGCCCTGCCCTCACAAAAGCTCAGCACACATTTGTAAAGAAGTCACCTCTGTCTCCAGCCCACACCTGTGTTTCTCAGCAAGTCCCCAGCCTGCAGGCAAAAAGCATGGCATCCCCTGTACCCCCGACCTTCATTGGCACTTGCCACAGCTAATGAATGGAGGGGCTGGTTCCGAGACCAGCCCTGCTGGGTTTTCCTCTGCTCTTATGTGTGAGAAAGCAAAGGTTCCCTTCCTCCTTTCTAGCTGGTTCACCTGTCAGTAATGGTTTCTAGAAGTTTCCTCTAAATCCTGACCATACCCAGCTGAGCCCCACCCTTATTTGAGGGCCAGGTTTCTTCCTCTGTTGGCTACTGTTTCCCTCTTCCTTCCTTATCTGGGACTCCCAAGGACAGGGAGTGAAGAAAGGGGTGTCCCCCCACCTGCTAGAATCTGTGTGACAGCCCAACTCTGACCACACCAAGTGCAGCCCCTCACCACTTGCACTTTGTCATGTCTCCAAGTGACCCCAGACATAAATATATTCAACATCTTCAGTGCCCTTGGGAGGGAAAAGGAAGAAACTGCCTGATAACTTCCCGATAACAGACCATATTTTTATTGCCTAAGCACTTGGGAAAGGTCTTCTTTTTCCCCCTCACAGGAAGGAAAGAAGTCAACAAGGATGTCAACAGCAACAAAAATATGCGCATCTCTCAGCTGTAACATAGCACACTCCACAATGCCAGTATAAAAATAACTAGGGCAGAGGCGTGTGTGGCATTTTGCAACTGGATAATCTGATCCACAGAGATCTGTCCCCAGGTCAGGAGCTTGGCAGCAGCGCCTGGCCAGACCTCCAGCCCCCTACTATGGAGCAACCCTGACCCCTGTGTCCAGCCTGCCTCAGGCCGCTGACAGCAGCCTGTCAACAGCACTGCCTCCCTGAGTCACCTGACAAAGGGAGGTTTTCTCCTCCTGTCCATGCTGCAGTTCTCCTTGGCTGGGGGCCAGCTGCCTTGAACTTACAGCTGCTTCCAAGGCAAAGCGCCTCGTCTCAATGTGCTGACTGTGGCGATGTGCGTGGTATAGTTTTACTATTTGCCCAGGTGGCTTTGGCTCAAGTGGCATGGCCGGTGCTTGTCCCTGTCAGAGCCTCAAGTGCCTATAACATGCTGTCCTGTCCTTTCACCTGCACACAGTAATGTCCCTACAGTGCCTGTGACACTTCTCGTTCTTGGATTATATACATCACCTTCTTGTCCGGTGGCCAATTATGTAGGTGTTGTGGAGGGCCTGGTCATCAGCTGTCTAATGCCCATGATCCTTTGCGAACCCTGCCCTTGGGCTGTTTGTGTCTGTTCTCAAAGGAATGGCTTCTTTGTATGTGATGGCTGCAGTTCTCTTGTAGGCTTTGAGCTCATAAAAAACTGTCAACATGGCAAAATTATACTTGTGTCTGCTCTTTTGTCCTCAAAGCCCATTCATACCTGGCTTTCAGTGATTCAGGGATCTATTTGCCTTGCTTAGTGAGTCACAGCTGTCTTGGTTTGGGTGGTCAACTGTCCCAGTTTGTCTGAAACTAAGGGAGACTGCCACAATGTGGGACTTCAGTTGTAAAACTGGGACAGTCCTGATCGAACTGGTACAAGTTGATCACAGCGCTGTCTCCAGCAGAGCCTGAGACAAGGATTCAGTGAAGCATACTTGGGAGATCCCAGGAAATATCCTTAGAGAAATAAGGGAATGAAATGGAGATGTGAAGGACACTGATAAAGGAAATGTTACTTAGCAGGTTACTGCTAGGGTGTCAGTGAACGAATGGGGTGTTAGATACCAGTTCCACTCAGCCATTCTCTGGGGGTACTCTGGGGGGACCCATTCCTTGGTGCTGCTGGTCTACCTCAAGGGCCCCTGCTAGGCAGGTTCCTGTACTCTGAGAAACGAACTAGGCAAACACACAGAGCACCTGTCAAAAGGAGAACATGACACAACATCTAACATGATTCCCCTCAACCCCTGCACCTCCTCCACACAAGTAACGGAGACAAACCTTCAGCCTCTTTGTAGATTGGAAGTTCCAGACACACTCCATACTATTCCAAGACCTCTGAAATGATAAATGACCCAGAAGCATCATTATTGAAGCAGAGGCAATCTAAATGACAAAAGGTAAACTCATATTTTCTGTACTTTCGATTTAGTTTGAAATCAGCAAGCTGAACTGTGAAATTGATTTTTTTAAGTTAAAAAAAAAAGAAAGAAACAAATGCAGGTATTGGCAGAGGCAAGCCCATGTGCACTGCACCAAAATAAGCCACGTGGCCACCTAAGGCACCTTAGCACCTGCTGCCACCTCTCTCCTGAGCTGTTTTCCACAGTATGGACTTTTCCAAGAAGTAATTAGCAATCATTCAGTATATTTATTCACCCAATATATTT
This sequence comes from Dolichotis patagonum, assembly GCA_004027295.1. Taxonomy (NCBI): domain Eukaryota; kingdom Metazoa; phylum Chordata; class Mammalia; order Rodentia; family Caviidae; genus Dolichotis; species Dolichotis patagonum. The sequence continues at coordinate 12,593 of PVJX010028019.1, forward strand.
ATTCAAAAAATAGCATGCTGTCCTGGGACCCACATGAACTGGCCCCAAAGTGAAACATTCGGAAATCCCGTAGCAGCTTTTGCTGTTTCCTCAAAGACAGTCACCCTGTTGTAGATTTCAGGAAGAAGAATTGACTGAAAAGGAATTTCCAATAGGCCAAAGACCTGTCTTCGACCAATAGCCCTCACAGGAATGACTTGAGTGGTAACAGGCTGAAATTAAACAGGCAACAGCACCCTGCTCACCGTGTGGTCCTCCCAGATGATTTCATCACTGAGACAGAGAAGCCCTTCGCTTCCCCCACTGCAGCTCAAAGCTTCAGGGGACCCAAAGGCCCCTGAACACCTCCCTGAGTTACATGAATGGGACACACTGCCTTTGGAAGAACCATGTGTCTTTGTTCTCCTATTGGGCCTTCCATAGGGGCTCAGGATTCTTGGGTTCTCTCCAGAAACCAGTGCCTGAGGTTTCTGGGGCTCTGAGGTTTTCCTTTCTATGGTATCCAATTCCCTCCAAAAATGTGATCTCCCTGGGCTCAATGCATTGTTATGCTGGACTGAGATGAGGAGGAAATACCAAGTTGGGTCCTGGCTCAGCTCTTCCTAGCTCTCTGGTTCTGTCCTGCAACCTCCATTGTCCTCATCTCTTCTGAGCATCACCAAGAATCTGCTGATCATAAATCCCTCCTGGAATTGAGATCACCTGCACCCAAAGTGTGGCTCCCCCAGATCCAGGGCCCTGGAGAAGGAAAGGGGCCCACATTCCCTGTAATACGTTGAGAATGGATCACTAGGGGGTCACATTGCTGGGGAGGGTCCTTTCCTAGCCCAGGTGGGAGAGGGACTCTAGGATGGTGGTCAGCTGCAGTTCCTGAAGTCAGATGGCTTCTTTAGCCATTCTGAAATGAGGTGCTTTCAAAGTCCTGGTTCCTCCAGGTGGCAGACATGGACCCTCCCAGGTGCTAGCCAAGTCTTCATCTCCCCTGCACTGGTGGCTTCTGCAACTAGGGTCCCCCAGAACAGAAAAGCAGGGGCTGTCAACACAGGTGGCCTGGGCGCTTAAACCCCCAGCGCTGCTGCGTCTGTCCAGCAGAGGGCGCTGTGGGTGTGCACTGCCTTCTCAGCCCTGGGTGGTTGGCTGCATACTAGCGTGTGGGGAACAGTTCGAAAGCTATTCCTGTCCTCTGACAACAGTCTTTCTTCTCTGCTAAAAACGAGTGCCCCGTGATAGCTAGGAAGCCCCCTGAAAGGCTGTGCTGGTAACGACTCCCACCGGAGTGGGGGTGGGGGTGGGGCCCACTTGTTAGGCTGGCTCACCGGTGGCTGCAAAGGAGAAAGTGACCCCTTAGCCCATTCCTCCTCCTCATACTCTCCCTCTCTCTTCTTCAAACTCACGCAAAGCCCAGGAAGCTTTCCCAGACCTCCATCCAGAAAGTGGCATATTTTATTCATATGTGCATGGTGAGTGTGTGCGTGCGTGCGTGTGTTCTCTGCCTCACCCATCAGACTGGAGGGTCTCCAGGGGCAGAGATTTCTTTTCCTCCATCAGACAGGGGAAATCTCTGAAGAAGGAGACTGTGCCCTCCTTGAGCTCCCATAGCACCTGTCTTGGCACTCTGTCTGCAAGTAGTAATCAGTTTGGAGCCAGCCCTCTTACTCCCTCGCCCAAGGCCGCTACCCTCTTACCCACCGAGATGACCGCAAGTCTCACTAGCTTTGCATACTTGGTAGGAGAGAGTTCAGATTTGATCAGGCAAAAGACAGCCACATCGAGAGAGAACAGAACAAGGCAAAAGAATGAAGACCCTGAGTTCCTTCTCTATACTACCCTCTGCCCTGTCTCCACAGGTCTTCTCTCCATCTGCACTGTCACCTATCACCCTGTCCTCATCACTGTTCACTTGTCTTTTTTACTGAAGCCCCTATTGTCCCTGACCCTAGGCTGGTCTTTTTGCGCCCAGGGAAGCCTTCTAAAACCTGCTCACTGCCTCTTTACCACCAGTGGAGGGGAAGTCCAGCCTCTTAGCCTGATAAACAAAACCTTTCACCCAACTTAGACTTTGGATCTCCCTTCTGCCCCTTCCTGCATGCCACACTGGGGATCACTTCCTCAAGAACTATGATCTGAGTTACTTACTACATCCCAGCTCTGTTCTAGACTCCGGAAGACAGTGATAAATAAAACAAAGTCCCTGGCTGGATAAGCTTGCTAGGGCATCACATCAAAGCACTACAGACTGGGGGTTTAAGCAGCAGACATTTATTGTCTCACAGTTCAGAAGACCAAAAGGCCAGCATCAAGGTGTCAGCAGGTACCCCCTGAGGGCCACAAGAGGAGGTCCTGGCCCTGGCCTCTCCCCCAGCTTCATAGCTCCTAGGGTGCACCAGCAAACCCCAGTCTTCACATGGCATTCTCATAGCTGCCTGTCTCCAAAGTCCCCTTCTCAGAAGAACATCACTCATATTGAATTAAAGCCTCCTTTGGTGCCTCATTTTTAACTTAATTTCCTCTTAATGACCCTATCTCCAAATAAGGTTACAGTCAGAGGTGCTAGAGGTAGAACTTCAGCATCTGAATTTAAGGAAACAAAATTCAACCCATCACTCTGCCCTCCTAGGGTTGATGTTCCAGTGGAGAGAGACAGATGAGAAACACACAATCTAGTAAATATATACTAGGCCAAAGTGATAGGGCAGTAGTGTTAGAGGGAGGGGGTAACAGGGCAGGGAAGATGCTGTTCAATCTGGGGCTGTCCAAGCCTCCTGAAAAAGTGACATAAAAGCAGAGATTACATTTGCAATGTTCCCCGAACAAGCTCTTCAATTCTACCATGTTTCTTGTGCATGTGTTGGGAATTTCCAAAGGACAAACACCTGTCATCCTTCCAAGTTTAATGTAGAGCCTGCCTTTTCCAAGAAGGCTGCCATGCCCAGAGCAGAGGGGGCCATGCCTCCTCTGTGCCTGCAGGCCCTTGTACTCTAGGTCAGAGGTGTTACAAGGGCTCCTCAGTGCTGTCTCGGGCCTTTGTAGTTAACCATGTGTCTCCCCTATTAGACTGTGAGCCGCCCAGCAGCAGAGATGGAGACTTCATCATTGCTAGGCCCTCTTGCAACACCTGGAACCTCCTAGATGCCCCATAAATGCGTGCTCCAGTGCAAGATTGGAGGTTGATTCATTCTATCAATCTTTAGTAAAGAAGAGTCAGAAGTTATCATTTGAGGACTCCTGCAGAGCAGGTATTTCCTCCATTGATTCATTTGCTCCTCACAACTCTACTAAATACCTTTTTTGGTTTTAGCAACAAGGAAGCTTAAGTTCAGAGACATCACATTATCTGCCCAAGATCACCCAGCTGGACACTTAGTAGGGGAAGGATTCCAATGCAGGCCTGCCCAACTCTGGGGCCAGCAAGCCATTCATTCATTCCTCCACTTTGCCTACTCCACTCCAGACCAGCAGTATTGAGGCCAAGAGGTACAAGGAAGGGAGGGGAGGGAAGGGGAGGGGAGGGGAGGGGAGGGGAGGAAGGAGCTTTTGATCCTGACTTTGTCATTTTCTCCTGAGTTGAAGGAAGAACTGCTCTTCACTTCTCAGCTGCCTGACTGACCTGATTCTCTCCCTGCCCAAATCCTCTCTCGTCACCCCCTCCCCAGAAGACAATTACAGGCTGACTCTTCACCTGTCCTCACCAGGAAAGCAGCCGGAGAAGAGGACGCACAGGACACAGGAGGAGCAACATGACAAATCCTCCTGTCCTTCTCCTGCTGTCACATACTGCACACTGGGGCCTAGGATCCAGTTCCATAGCTGCCCCCCGCAGGAAAAGCTGCATAGGGACTCTGTCCTGGGGCACCAGGTCCTAGCTGCTACTATTCAAGTAGTTTCAAGATGTCAAAGCTGGAAAAGGATCTTAGAAAATACTCTCCAAATACTTACTCCATTCCCACTCTGCAGCTGGACAGAGACCAGGGGAGGGCAGGCCCCGGACCAAGACCATGGTGGGCTCCAAACAACCGCCTTTATCAGGTCTAAGCATCCACACTGGACTGCAAGGTAATGACCTCAGAAGGGCCGTGATGAAACACATGTGCATGCAGGCACAGGTGAGGATGGAGCTGGGAGCGTTCAGAGGGACAAGCGCCCAGGCTAGGTCCTGAGGCTGGGGAGTTGGAAGGCAGCAAGGGTGCAAACAGGCTGGAAGGAGGGCTGGGCCACAGTAGATAAACCTGGTCCCTTCCCTACTCTGTAGTAAAACCTAGACCCCGTACTGCAATAGAAATCATTCAGCAAAGGCACAAGTCATTTCAGGCACGCGGAATGTGTGTTCCTAGGCAAGTCGCTTCTTTTCTCTGGGCCTTGGTTTCCACGTTTGTTAAGCAAGGAGGTGGACTGAATAACTCTCAAGGTTCCCTGTAACTCTGGGGCTGTGAGTTCAACAGTCTAATTCCAGACTTTCGAACACCGGAAGACAGTGAGGATTACGCCCACCTGACCTCATCCTGCAGCTCCTCTTTAGGAGACAGGACGCTCCTCCTGGGCCAAAGGTCCCAGCTTTCTGGAGCCAGAGCCCAGCAGGGCGGCACCTGGTTCAGGGTTAGGGATGGAGACAGGAGCTCTAGGAATCCAGGGGGCACAGACAGCAAACAGCTATCTGCAAATCCCCAGAAACCACCGACCAGGAGATCCACCAGATTCCTCTCTAGAAAACTCTGCAGCCACCTGGCATTGAAAAATACAGGAACTTCCGGGACAGCCCACCAGCCGGGCAACATTTGACACCGTAGCTGTGCAAGCCACCTCTCAGCGACTGTTTGCACATCTAGGGAATAAGCGCACCTACCCTTATGGCTCCTAAGATGTCCCAGGAGGCCTATGTACAGCGACCTCTAGGTGGATTGTTATGAAGTGCAGGAGGGAAGGGCACAGTTCTCAGGGTTGTAGGAAGCTGCATCTCCCACCCCGGAAAGGGAACTTCCAGAGAGACACTGACAGGACCTGGGACTGTACCTGCAGTGCCAGTAATAAAATTAAATGACTGTCCCCAAGTCACCCTGTCTTCCAGCCTAGACAGCTATGGGGTCGTGCAAACATGATCTGGTGATTCCAGCCAGGGAATCAGGTCTACATCAGGTGGCCGCCACCCCCGCGGGGGCTCCATAGCAGGTCTCCCTTTGTTGTCCCTCTTCTCTCCTCCAGCCCCCTCTCCAAAGGCACCCCGCCAGGGGTCTCTCGGTCTGCTCCTCCGCCCTCCTCCCCACCAGCGCCCTCCTTCATCCCCGAGGCGCGCACGCCTGTCTCCAGCCCCACTGAAGCCACATCTGTCCTTAACCCAAAATCCTGCCAATTAAAGCGCTCCCTCCGGCTCCAGCGGCAGCTGCTGACGTCTGGAGAACCAGGCGAGGCGAGGCCTCCGCCTACGCTGGTGGGGCGGGGAGGGGGGCGGCTGTGGGTCCCTCCGCCCATGCACGGTGGTGCATCCGAACCTCACACTTGCTAGTCCTGCTGGTCTCGTGCAGGGGGCCCCCCACTAGCTCCAGATTCCACTCGGGTTCCCGCCGCACCCCAAGGTCCAGAGGTCTCTCGCTTCTGCCTCTGCGAGATCCCCCCCCCCCCGCCGCGCGCCCGCTGAATTGCACACCCCCGCCCCGCGTGCTCCCAGAAGCCTCTGCGCCGGGGCTCCGCTCCCCACGATCCTTGCGCCCTCGCCCGCCTTCCCAGCCCGGCTGCTGCTGGCTTTCTCCGCGCGCGCGCGCTCTGTCCTCCGTTTCCCCGCGCTCGCTCGGTGTCGCCCTGGGAACCGGGAGGGGGCACATTAAAAGCAATTAGCCTGCGCACAGTTGGCAGCGATACCTTAATACATAATAGCCTGAAAGGCATGTAAATAAATATTAGAGCGCATTATGCGGGCAGGAGGCGCGGCACGGGGCCACCGCCTCCGCCACCGCGAAGATTGGCACGTGCTGGCGCTGCTGGGGATCCCGCGTCCTGGGGCCTGGGCCTGGCTGCCAGGGCTGAGCAGAGGGAGGCAGGGGGAGGCCCAGAGGCAGAGCCCAGCAGGGACAGAGAAAGCCACAGACTGCGCAGGAGAAAACAGGTGGAAGGACAGAGGGATCAGGAGAGTGGGGACTAAGGAGGGAGGGCGGCGGAAGAGGTCACATCTGGTTTTCCGGTAGAGGTGACATTGCCCGCCCACCCACAAGACAGGCTTCCGTTCCTCTGCCTCCCCGATTGCTCCCTCTGGATCTCCCTCTGTCCCCCGCGTCCGTCCGCAGTGTGGGCCCAGGCCTCTTCACCCCATCCTGGCTCACTGTGGGGTGAGCGCACCTGGTGCAGGCCCTGAAGGTGACATCCCAGACCTGGCCCCCTGTCCCAGCGCTGGAGCTGGGTCACCGCTCAGTGCTCTGAGCCCGCCCCGTTCAGTGAGCTCCAGCTCTCGCCGGAGACTCCGGAGCTGTCTGTGTCGCAGATGGCCCTGGACCCCTTCCGCCCTTCCGTGCTCACCTGAGCGGGTCTGGGCTCTCTGCTCCCACCAAGATCCCTGCGGACAGCGCTGTAAAACTGTGTGTCACATCCTAGCCGCTCCCTTGGGCAGACGTTGTATGCGGAGGAAGAGCCGCTGTCACCTCCATCTTCCCTTCAGCCCCAAACCCAGTCCCTCTGCTCCAGCCATCCTGGCCTCCTGCCTATGCCTCAGTCGTGCCATTCTGCTTCCACCTGAGGGCCCCGGCACTGGCTATTTCCTCCTTCAGGAGCATTCCCCGAATGGCATCAGAGCGTAACTCACCATTTCTTTCAAGTTTGTGTTCAAATGTCCCATTCCCCAAAAGGCTCACCACGGCCATCCCATGAAAACTACAAATTTCTCTTCCCTCCCTCTGATGGAAACCCTTGTTTCTGTCTGTACCTCTGCAGACTCAACACCATCTAATGCACTACATTAACTTGATTCTTTTGTTTATTCTCTCCCAGACAGCTAGCTCCATGAAAGCATGGGTTCTACCCCCTCTTTCCCTGCCCTTTTATCCCCAGTACCTAGCATAGCGCCAGGAACATAAAAGAGAGTAGATGCTTGAAGGAAGAAGAGAAGGAAGCGAGGGGGTGGGACAAAAGGGAATAAAGAGAGAGAGTCCCAGGGGAGGATAGCACGGACACGAATATGGGTAGGGAGGGCTTGGAGGGAAGCTGACCAGTTGGAGCTTGGGATGGCCCCGCAGCCGACATGCGTGAGCCACTCCTTTGCCCGTGCGGTTAGGGGACCTGAGATGAAGCATTCCCACCCAGAGACATCCCCCACCCCAGAGCAAAGAGCCTCAGCTCCACCTCAGGCCCCAGCTGGGAGTTGGACCCCGGTGCTGCAGGCAGTACTGCACGGGTAGGCCCCTGGTAACAGCCATAGTAATTACTGGTTGTGTGCGATTAGGGGATAATTATGCTTAATAAGTCCAAAAGTAATTACCACGCAGGCTGCTTGCTGCTTTGGAAAACAGAGGCCCCCAGTGAGCGGGAGCCAGGGAGTTGAGAAGGGGGAGATTAGGCATCATGGACACTGGGGTGCTGGCCCATTTCTCCAGCAGATGCCTGCATTCTCCTGGCTGTGCCCCCACCAGGGGTTTGCTCACCTCCGGTGACAAGGAGCTCACTGGTACAGTTCCTCCACATGCACAATTCTACGTCCTATCTCCCTGTCCCCAGTCACGCTGTGACTTCACCACTTCCTCGCTGACATCTTGCCTATGTGTAGACACAGAAGACTGGAGAAGCTCCAAGACCGTGCTGGCCTAGGAATCCCACACCAGGGGTTGGGAGAGACTCATTGACCTGCCCCAACCTGGTCAGTGGCCACCCTTACCCATAGCACTAGAGCCCAGATCCTCACAAGCTAATGAAACCTTTTCGTGTTGGCGTTTTCCTTGGTAGAACTCCCAATGCAACTGTTTCTCTATCAAGGAGGATTTTTTTCCTCAGGATCCTAGGGGGAAGGGAAGGATCTGGAAGAACAAATACCACAGCGGAGTATTCTCATTCATCTCTGGAATGGTGCAATGCAGGGACAGAGAACATGGACATAGAAAGGCCTTTCTGGCTCCTAAACCACCAGGCTTGCAGACCAGTAGGAGGAGGAGAGTTGAAACAGCCTCACGTAGCTCCCGTGGATCATGGAGGACCACGAGTATGGGGTCAGGAGCCTCCACAGTGAAAAAGTTACTGTCATAGCATAATGGGGAAATGGTGGTCCAAAGAGGTCAATTGACTTCAGGGTGGCTGGCCGCACAACCTCGGTGTCCTTTGCATTGTACCCCAAGGCCTCCTTGGTACACACAATGATTCCAGCCTCTAGATTTTTTCTGTCAAATTTATACATTTTTTCATAAAATCAGAAAGTAATATCACTGATGAACAGTGACCCATGGGAAAGATGGCTTGGGATTGGGAAACACAAATATTTCGTGAGGTAGTGGGGTCCTAGCCCCGCGCCCCCAAGACATTTGCAAACATACAGAAGGCAGGGGAAGCTCCCTGGGGATTTTGACTCATCAGGTGAGATGCAAGGCCTGGAGATCACAGTGCCCCATTTCTCCCAGGAGATTCTGCGACAGCCATTGCAGCCAGAGCTGGAGCTGGTGAGCACAGTCCACGAGGACCAGGGACGTTTCAGCACCAGGGACAGGGACAGACGCATTGGCGCTCTCAAAGGCGCTTCCACCTGTATGTGGAGCTTCAATAAATAAACAAAAGACTTTTAAAAACTTCGCCCTTTTACTTTGTCTCTCGGCGTGAGGAACTGTGGCTGCCTCTCTTGGAAGTATGATATATGCTCTGGGTGACCCGAGTGCCCCAGTCTTGCAGGGCGCAAAAAGCCAGCTGAAGAGGGAGCAGACTCCTACCAATATCAAAAACAAGGGACCCTCCTTCTCCAAACCAAAAGAGCCATAACAAGGGAGAGGAGAGGAGCAAGATGGAAAAACCTTAGCCTGGAGATCCTATGAAACAGTCTTTTTTTTTTTCAGTACCAGGGATCAAACTCACGACCTTGCACTTGCCAGGCAGGTGCTTATGCCACTGAGCTAAATCCCCAGCCCCTATGAAACAGTCTTAAGACTCCCTCTATGTCACATTCTGACGTTGGGCAAGCCATGCCCCTTTCTGGGCCTGACAGGTGATCACCAGTGAGCGTAAAGGTGACATCTGGGGAATTTGATCCCAGATCTTCATGATGACATAAATAAGTTTTCTCCTTCCGTGTCACTCACCATGGCATCAAAACAGTGAACCACCTCAAACTAGTGTTTCTGAAACCTCCAAAAGTGGGAGTCTCTCAAGAGACAGGTGTTTTGTGCAAATGAAGAAGGAAGGTGATGCACCATAGTAAAAGCAAGTTGGAGGATTACTGAGGTAAACGAAGATGAACAGGTCTTTTTGCTGTGGAACTTCTGGGCCCAGTAGTGTGCTATTGTTGTTTATTTCTAAGATGGTGGACAAGAAGGATTCAGTGTTGCCCGAACTTCCTTTCATGGGACACTGGTACAAATAGCTAACACATATATAGCATATTTTAATTGCCAGACATTATTTTAAGATCTTTCCATTTTAAGTCATTGAATCCTCATGGCAACCTAGGAAGCAGGTGCTACTGTTGCTCCCATGGTACAAAGAGGGAGCCTGAGACATAGAAAATCCAAGCCCTCTGGCCCTGAAGCAAGGTCAGCAGATTGCTGTAGCTGCTGGTCTCAAGCAGGAGCCTAAACAGAATTCTTTCTGTGGTCTTTCTGTGGATCTGTTCCATTTCAGAACTTTGGAAATGGAATGGTCAATTCATCAGAAAGAAATAGCGGCTATGAGTGTGGCAGGCTTCGGCGGCCCACAAGAGAGAGACCCTGGCGTCTTGGGACCTGCACCATGGGCCGACCTGGGGTGCTGGGAAAACAAGGAACTCCTCCCCTCTCTGTGAGCGGCTGTGAGCCTGCCAGTGCGAGGGCTGAGAATCAGACATCTCATGTCATCCCGTTCCCCATCCCGTGTCCATCCCCGTCCTGTGTCCATCCCCGCCCCCCTGCTTAGCAAGTGGGAGCCAGTGAACTGGACATCTTGTGAAAGATTGGCTATGTTGTTTTGTATGAACTCCCCGTATGCAAAGATAAGGACAACCATTTGGAAGAAAACAGGAGACAATATGATAGATACTGAAGATCTCTGCTTGTCTAGCTTTGAAATTTATGCTTTCTTATGTCCCGTTTTGTTCTGTTTTGTTGTGTTAAATTTTACCCCCTTTAAAATAAAAAATAAATAAATAAATAAATAAATAAATAATTTTTTTAAAAAAGAAGAAAATCCAAGCCCTTATCCGGAGTGGCATGGTTAGTATGCTGCAGAGCCGGGATTTGAACCTGGACTCCAGTGTCTGTGCTTCTAACCATGTCTCTGAACTGCCTCTCCCAACCTGAGGGCCTGGAGCTCATAAGTGTAGGAAAGACTGTCCTAACTGCATGTCTTTTAGCGTTGGACATTTTGAGTGACCCACTTTTTCCTTTTATTGTGGTTTCCTTTGGGCTGATGCTTAGATTCTCTGAGCACATTAGGTAGACCCGCATGATGGCGGGGAAGTGGGGGAGCCTGGTATGAGCTTTCTAAATTATTACTTATTTGTTTTCACCTAATGCTTTGCTGTGCATAAGGCTGAGAACTATGTTTCTAGTCAGGTTATGGAGTCAGAAGAAAGGGGAGAAGAGAGAGTGGCAGGAAGATGAAAAGAAGAGAAATAAAAGAGAAGGATGGAGGCAGAAGACAGGGAAATGGCTTGGGGTGGAGAGAAGCAAAGTGATTCACAAGGAGAGAACCAAAAAAAGAACTTCCAGCCTCCCCACTCACCCAGGTCTCCTCTTAGCCAAGAGCAGCTGGGGTCCCTCCTTCCAGGGTGCCAGGTAAGGACAGAACTCTGCAGGCTCCTGGGGGCGAGTTTGGGGGATCCTGCCTGTGAGCCCAGGACTGTGTCACGGTGGCCCCGCCCACTCTTTGAACACCAATCTGGTCTGGTTGCCTCTCCAAGCACTTTTCTGCGCAACTTGACCAGAACAAATCTACACCTGTCACCCACCACCAGGACCTTCCACCCTCTGTTCCCTCCTTAAACCTTTAGAAAGGCCTGGTACACTTTCTCTGCATGAATCCCTCCCCCTCTTAGGTGGCTCACTCTGCACCAGGAATCAGTTGTGCCTCTCATCTGTTAAAAAAAAAAAAAAAGAAAGAAAGAAAAGAAAAGAAAAGTGAAAGTTGGATCCTGCTTCCCTTTGCACAGGAGAATCAGCACCAAATTTAGTGCCATAGGTGACAATCTGCGCTCTGTAAAGAACCCTGGGGCTTCCTTGAGGGCACTGGGGTGATGTCATCCTATTGACCTGAGCCCAGTGGACTCTGGTCCCATCTGGGCCAACCCCACCTCTGCCTCCAGCCACTCCCAAGCCAAGCCCTCACTCTCAACATCTCTAGGAGGAAATTTGGGGCTGATGTTGCCATGGCAACT
>PVJX010028020.1:0-24280 GCA_004027295.1 Dolichotis patagonum
CAGGAGGTTCCCTGCGAGTGAAGGGCCTACAGGTCCCAAAGAGTCAGGCCAGAATGTTGGTTTCTGAAAAGTTCCCGGTCCCAAACAGACCTGGCCAAGATGCCAGTCTCCACAATATTCCCAATCCAAACAGCCCGGGCCACTCTGCGGGTCCGAGAGTTTCGGGTCCCAAAGAGACAGGCCGAGATGCTGCTTTCTGAGAGACTTCCTGGGGGTGAAGGGCGGGGCTATGGGCCCAAACAGACCCGGCCCAGATGCCGATCTCCAGGCAGTTCCCTGCAGATGAAGGGTGGGCCTACCAGTCCCAAACAGTTGCGCCGAGATGCAGGTCTGCGCAGACTTTCAATCCAAACAGCCCAGGCCACTCTACGGGTCCGAGAGTTTCGGGTCCCAAAGAGACAGGCTGAGATGCTGCTTTCTGGGAGACTTCCTGGGGGTGAAGGGTGGGGCTACGAGCCCAAACAGACCTGGCCCAGATGCCCACATTTGAAATTTTGTAACTGATCTCTAAATATATTTAATAGCAGCTAGTTTAAAACAGTAAAGAATCCAGGACTGTGCATCGCATTGTTATCATGTTCCTAAAGTTCTTTCCTCTAGCATACTGTTAACTTTTTTAAAAAATCGTACTGAACCAGGCTCAGTAGTGTATGCCTGCAATCCCAGCACTTGGACGCTGAGGCAAGAGGATCACCACAAGTTTGAGACCAGCCTGGATGACATAGTGAGCTCAAGGCCAGTGGAACTGCGTAACAAGACCCTGTCTCAGAAAAAGAAAAAAAAAAAAATGAAAAAAGAACTCTTACTGTCTAGTTTTGTTCTGTTGCTTCCTCCTGGTGTCCTTTGGTTTGTTTCTCTATCCCCAGTATTTCCTGTAAATGGCAAGTTATATGTGGTATTTCTTTTGGGCAATGGGAAGCAGTGAGAATATATTAGGTGATCACAAAATACAGTGAATGTTTAAATTCTTTTACAGCAAGAGACACATTGCCACTAATCCCTTCCCAGTACACACTGGTTCCAGGAAATGGTGACTGTCCCTCCACACAGCTACATGTGCATCACCCAGTTGACAGTCTGGGGCTGTTACTAGCACTATAGGTATGTCCAGTTGCCCACCTGCCATTTAATTTTTAGTTTTTTGGGCTGGGGATTTAGCTCAGTGGCCTAAGCATCTGCCTGGCAAGTATGAGGTCGTGAGTTCGATCCCTGGTACCAAAAAAAAAAAAAAAATTTTTTTTTAGTTTTTTTCCCTTCTACTGGGGGTTTGACCTCGGGCTTCACACATGCTAAGCAAACACTCCAGCACTAACCTACATCCCCACGGCCTTCACACTATGCTGTATTCTAGGTCTTTATTTTTCTTCTATTTCCCCCGATTCTTCTCCTCTCCCTTCTCAAGTCAAAACACTTATATTTTGTTACAAAAACAAAGATATCCAAGCAAATAATGAAATAAACAAGTTTTAGTCCTGCATCTTCAGGTCTCTGTCCTGGAATTTAGTGCGCAATTCGGATGTAGGACACTTCAACACTTTGAGATGCTGTGACATCTGTCTCATAGCTATGTTTCTCTAGTTCTGCTCGAAGCAGATTGGAGAAGTCGCCCTCTACATGGTCACCATCCCAGTTCTCCTCCAGACCTGTGCATCTCTCTTCTCCTCCGAACCAGCCCAGTCTTCAGCAGGGAATTTCCTGAACTCAGCATTTGCTTCTAGAAGACCCAGACCTCCCACTGCTGACACCTCATGCCTCCAAGCCCACCACCTAGCAGGTGGAAGAAAGTCAGAACTGTCCTCCTCAAGGGCTGCCACTCCCTCCGCTGCCACACTGGTGCTCCCAGCCCTTTTATTTTTGTTTAGCTGTCCACCAAGTCGCTAAATGGCCCAGGCCGAGCTTGAATTTGGGATCCTCATAGCTCAGCCTACCAGAGCGCTGGGATTACAAGTGTGCACCACCATGCCCAGCTGGTTCCTTTTCCATTTTTTTATGGAGACGGGCTCTGGCTAAACTGTCCCAGGCTGACATGAGCTTTCTATCATCTCTCCCTGGTCTCTGGAGTAGCTGGATTATAGGCACGTACCACCAGATCGACATCTGTTTCAACACAAATTAAATCTATGCCAGAATCGATCATTTTATTAGAATTCACAGAATGCTGTTTTTCCAATTCTATTGTTCCTTCTGTATTTATTAGCTGGCATTTTCCTTCTCAACTAGGGTTCTCATTAACATTTTTAAAAAGTTGAACTCAGGGAGTAGCTCGGTTGTGGAGTGTGTGCTTAGCATGTACAAGGCCCTGGGTTCGATCTCCAGCACCAGGAACAGCAACAATAATAATAAAGCTCAACACATTTGGGGGCAGGATTTAGCCAGCCGGCTGCCACTTCGTGATCTATGATCTAAGCCGAAGCCTCACACCTCAACACTGCACCCTGCAGCATCACGTCTTTTATTTCTAACAATCAATTACTTTGCACTTGTTGACATGTTGCTTGTAACCTTCTCAAGTCATTTTATGAGGGCATTTGTCTCCCTGGCTAGACTGTGACCTCCTGAAGGGCAAGGGTGGTCTGGCAGTACATTTCCTTTGTTTCTCCTAATGTGTTTTTAAAAGTACTTTGGTTACAGTTACAACTAATACACGGAAGAGCACTGCTAAGAACCAAGAGTTATCGTGAGTGTTGCTCTGTTCCTTGGCTTTCTCTTCATTTTCGAGTGTAATGAAGTGCTTATCTCACTGACAGTCAGCCTTTACATTCTACTCGAGTGATGAGAGGTGGAAAGGACAGGAGGAAAGCGATTTTTATTCGTCTTCAGAAGTTGCAAAATCATTATCCCACCGTGTGACCTTGGGTGAGTCATCATCACTCAGGGTTTCTGTTTCTTCATTCATTATAACGAGATGGCTGAAGTCTCTAAAACTATACCTCAGCCAGGTATGCTGGTGCATGCCTGCAATTCTAGAACTCAGGAGGCTGATGCAGGAGGGTTGCCGAGTTCAAAGGTAGGCTGGGGTACATAGAGAACTCAAGGCCAGCCTGAACTACACAGTGAGACCTTGTCTTTAAATAAATAAATAAATAAAACTTCATTTGCTCTAATCCTTCAAACTTAACTAGCACTTTATTTATTGTTTGTTTGTTTTGCTTTGTTTTGTTTTGAGACAGGGTCTTGCTATGTAGTTCAAGGTGACACTGAACTCATTCTGCAACCCAGGCTGGCCTTCAACTCATGGCAATCCTCCTGCCTCAGCCTCCCTAGCGCCTTAGCATGTGCCACCACACTGGGCTTGTAACTGGTACTGTTAGCAGGTATTTTTCCTGACCTGACCTCTGCACGTACAGCATCCTGTCTCCTTCACGGGGTCAGCACTAACCTTCCCAAGTAGGACTGCAGATGAGCACCTACAGGAGACAGAATGAGCCCCAGTGCCCGCCCCACCATGGCAGTTAGACCGGTCTAATCCGTGCGTCTCCGGAATGACTTGCTCTTATTTCTGAAGGTCAGGCCTTTGCTTGGTAGTGGTACTGGCGACTGGACTCCAGGGCACCATGCGTGCTAGGCAGGTGCTCTACCCTTAGCTCTGCCCCCAGCCCAAGCCTGAGTCCCTCAGGCTCAGGGCCATGTATGGATGTGCCGGGGCCTCTGTTTTACCAGCACAGCAGAGGCCCAGTCTCTCTGCAAGGCAGAGACGATGTAGGGGCCCGAGGGCCGGGACCCCAAGCCAGGCCGAAAGTATGGGTGATTCTAAAATATGAAACTACATACAAATGCTTTTGCTCACCTGTGTTTTCCACTCTTTTTCTTCCAGTCCTACTGTTCTCTTTTCTATTGTGTAGAGGTAGTCTGAAGAACCTCATCTAATTGGCTGTATGTGCCTGGAAGTAGCTCTTTCTCCACCTCTGCCTGATGAAGGACAGCTGCCAGCCTGATTAGAAACAGAGCCTTCCTTTCACCTGGCCCTGAGAGTGCCCAGCAGTGGAGGAGGAGACAGCCATGTCTCAAAAGGGTGAGAGGCAGAACCATCTTAGCCCCATTCTCCATAACCCACATTTGAGTCTGTGGCAACCTGGGCTATCCAGAGCAAAGAGTTGATATCTGCTGTCAAAGCCTGACCCTTCACCACTTGGGAGGCTGAGGCAGGAGGATCTTCTAGGAGTTCAAAATGAGCGTGGGTAACACAATGAGACCTGTCTCAAAAAACAAACAAACAAACAAACAAACAAAAAACAAGCAAGTCTATGACTCTAGTCTAGGGACCCAGAAGGGATCCTAATTTTTCCATTTCCTTCCTTTTTCTATCTCAGATGACAATTTGATAACTGGGTGGCAGGTTGGCCAAACAACATTTCATTTTTCTGTGCCACGGGTACCATCTCATGATGAATCTCTCACCAGCAACTGCAAATTTTAAAGAGACCCTGAGGAGGAGCAACGTCCTAGTGGAAGCTCCACGATGCAGGTCCAGGCGGGAGCCTGCTGTTGGTGCGGAGCTCTGGGTTGCTCTTGGCCACAGCCTGCCCTTTTTAAAGCATTACCACTCATTCTGCCTGGGGAAGAAGTCAGGGTAGCCCCCCTAGTGAGGGCGGCATCTTGGGGAGCCCCAGGTGGGACGGATCAACACAGACCCAGCAAGGAAGGAGTCAGTGAGGTTAGGAGCACAAGGAAGCCAGAGCCCCGGTGAGCAGCAGTCAGATGACAACGGTCGAGAGCTCGAACCAAAGGGGCAGACGGGAGCTACACAGCTCATCTGCGTTCTCAAGGCTCGGAGCAGCCTGGAGGGCGTGATCCAGGCACAGGGTCTCTGCGTTATGTTACTTCTAACGGCTCAGAAGCAGCAATCTCAGCTCTCAAACAAGTAATCTAGTCTCAGAACAGATTTCTCTCTCCAAAAAAGTGCATTTCCTCCCTCTGGCACCAGGTGATATGAGCCTGAACTGTTCTCCTCACTGAGGCCTCTTCTGTGCAACTCCCAGGACACCTGGCGTGGTCCTCTTAGAAGAGCCCCATCCCTCCATCCTCAGGAGTCATCGCTGCCTCAGGAATATCATTAAATAACAGAGAAGAGTCAGGATCAGAGTACTAGATTAAATTGCCTGAAACTCATTTAGAGTCAACTGGCCTAAATATTTATCAAATCTGTAGCAGTTTGTGTGGGGGGGGATGTTTGTTTTAGAGTCTCACTGTGTACTTCAGGCTGCCTTAAATACACTATGTAACCTAGCCTAGCCTTGAACTGATGACATTCTCCTGCCTCTGCTAACTGTGCTGGGATTACAGGGGTGCACCACACCCAGCTGCATCGTTTTAAAAGGACTTAGTGTTTTCACCTTTTTACCTATTATTGCTATTACCTATTTGAATTTTGTTATCAACTGAATATATGCCTCATGCCTATTTGTGTTGTTTTGTAAAAGAACTGAGTATGCCTTTGCACTGAGCCACATACATCCCCCAACCCACATTTCTAAAAAATTTTATATTCTATTTGAGACAGGGTCTTGCTAAATTGCTCAGGCTGGATTCAAACTTGTGACCCTCCTAACTCAGCCCCCCAGAATGCAGAGACTGTAGACATGTACCATGGCTGATATGTTGGCATCTTCTACACTTGATCTTAGCCAAAAGGCTGAGAAGCGATGATATGTTGACATCTTCACACCAGTGCATAAGTTAGGCCCGAGCATCAAAGTCATCTGGAGTTCCCTTACATTTTTCAAGGCTTTTTTTTTTTTCTTTTAGGCAGGATCTGGCATTGTAGTTCAGGTCGGCCTTCAATTCACTATATAGCACAGGCTAGTCTTGAACTCATGGCACAGAAGTAATTTCTCCTCCCACCTCAACCTTCTGAGTGCTGGGGTGACAGACATGTGGCACCACACCCGGCTCAAAGCATCTGATTTGTAACAGGATACTGGATTAAGAAACACAAAACATTATGTGCAAAGTGTCTATACCAATTGTATTTATTGCTAGAATCTTTAAACTTTTTAAAAAGTGTTTGAAAAGTAGATAACATAGAAAAGACATACATAAAGGTAGGAAGCAATGTTACATTTACAAAGTGCTGCAAATTTGAGAAATTTGTGTTACTGGTAACTCTTGAATGAATAGATACAAGTCCTTGAAATACTCAGAGTGTGGCAGAGAGGAGTAGAACACCTAAATGGATATAAATAAAAATACCCCAAGAGGGAATTTAGCTTTTGTCAAATTGCTTATGACGTGAACTGAACTTTAAGCAAACAAGTTTTAGTGAATTGGTTTTAAGAAATGTACACTCATGTGAATTCAAGTTTCAGTCAAACCAACTGGAAGCAAAGTACCTTACCCCTCCGAGTGTCCCTAAACCTGAGTTTGGGGTTGCAGTGGATATAATCTGGAACTCCACTGAAAGGTGGGAAGTCTGGAGTGGAAAACTACTACTAGGGAACCGAGTGTGAGTGACCTGAGAGGAAGAGGTGACACGTCGCGTGTGCACAGCCACATGTGAACCCTCCCGAGGAGACCTGCACCGGGCACAGGGCTCCGTGTCTCTAAACACAGAAGTGAGCTGGCCTGAAGCTTCCCAGTCACACCACCCCGCGAGCCCCATACCCACACAGGCCACCTGTCACCTCCCCAGCTAAGATGAGCAACCAAGGACAGGGCCCCCACTCAGTGTGCCGGGCCTGTGTGAGTCCCTGAGAAACGGGCAGTTCCGGTCGAGGCCCACCTAGAGCTGGTCCCCGTTCCCAGCAAAGGGATGAGGGGCTTTCCTGTCCTTAGAGAGGACAGAAAATTACTCCTGAAAAAAGGCCAGGGTTTCCACTTCCTCATCTAGGTACAGAGAGGACACTGGGGAACACCCGGTTGGCCCTAGGTCTGCCAGCACGTATGGGGTGCAAGGGGAGGAAGTACTCATGGTGACCTCTCCTCTTGTCACCCAGGGACAGAACCTCACGGATACACACCCCCTAGACACAGGCCAGCATCTGCTGTTCAGAGAGTACTGGGGCCTCCTTCTGCCCACACGCCAGGGCCTGTCACCCCATCCTGACACTGCTCCCTCCTCTGCAGTCCGTTTGGAATGTTAGGGTCTTTGGGTCTCTGGCCCTTGGGGCTCTCCCCAGAGGGCTCTTCGGCCAGCACTGCAGAGCAAACCGCTTGCCTCAGCTGCCCTCGGAGGGGCCCACTGGCCAGGAGTTTGTCAAGCGTGAGGATGGCAGCAGCAGCGACTCCAGCTCAGATATATTTGGCAGGAGGCTGTCGGGCACTGAGTCGCTGCATGTGACAGCCGTGGCAGAGCAGGTGCCCGTCCAAAGGGAAACAGCAGCAGCCTTCCTCATCGCTCAGCTGCATTCGGCAGTCCTGGGGAAGAAGACACCTCGGTCAGCTCAGCCCAGGCTCCCTGGACAGCGAAGACCGCTTGGGAGTCAGCCTGGCTCGGCTCCACATGACTAGAAGAAAGGATAGCTAGGGCAGGTGGTCTTAGCTGGTAGAAAGGATGGGTGAGAAAATACTTCATATGGACACCAGGTGTCGCTGCTGCAGCAGAAATAATGAGCCAACCCCAATTTCCAGCAGTTATGCAGTCCCCAGTTTTAGAGTATGGGCTGGGGAAGCCAGATTCAGAAGCACTAAAGTAGGACCACACAGTGTGGCTGGAGGACAGGACAGAGCATGGGTCTCACTATGTAGTTCAGGCTGGCCTTGGACTTGCTGTGATCCTCCTGCCTCAGCTCCAAGCACTGGGATTACAAATTCCGAGTGTGCACCACCACGTCAGGCAGCTTCCTGGTTTTCTGTGCCCTCCATTTCCCATAGATGAATGGGACTCCAGGACTTGACTCTTCCCCTCGCTCCTCCCTTGCCACTCCAAACTGCAGCCAACAGCCCTGGAGCCTGACACTCACCTCACAGTGGTAGCACTCAAAGTGATAATCACGGTCCATGGAAATCACCCTCACGATGTCCTCACAGCCCTGAAACACGCAGACCCCCACGAGGATGAGAGCAGCCGTGATGACCCAACTCCTCCTCCCCGCCAGGGCCACCGCCCGTCCCAGCAGAAAAATCACACGAAGGCTCTCAGACCCAGTAAACCATCCACTGCTTTAATGTGCCTTTGTAGACTCTACCGCAGCTTATCCCCCACTTCCCGGTGCTCCCGAGGTGTGGGGGAAGAAGAGGGAGGGGAAAGGACACCCCTGTAAAAAGCAAGGCTGGGGACAGGGAGGTCCAGCGGGATCCAGTTCCTCACTGGTCCCTGGCTTCTCCGCCTACACTCGCCCTCTGCGCGCATGACCTATCTGCCAGCTTCGAGCCTTCTTCCTCCTCCGTAGCAGATACGGAGCCTGGGCCCAGTGAGGCTATCAGACACGTCCAGGCCCGGATGTGGGGGTCAGGGTGGTGGCCCCAAGAGCACAGTCACACGGGAATCTTCCAAGAGTACATTCCTGAGCACCACCACTTCCCCAGGGAGACCAGGCCACAAGTCTCCACCCCTCCCCAGAGGCAGCAGCCCTGGCTGCCCCGCAGAAGAACCCGACACACTGACCTCTGAGGGCAGGATGGGCTGGCCACAGGCCGCACACTTGGGGGCGTAGTTTCTGAAAGAAAGAAGGTAGCAATGAGAAGAGGATGGTGAATCCCAGGCCCCAGGCCCACGCCGCACCCCAGGGCCACACTCACTTGTGGTAGTCAGTGACACAGTACACCTGGTTGGAGAAGTCCACGGTGAAGGGGACGCCGTCCAAGCACTTGTTGCAAACGATGCATCGGAAGCAGCCCGGGTGATAGGACTTCCCCATGGCCTGCAGGATCTGGGTCGCAAGGGGGGAAGACATTTCGTCTCCCTCAACCCCAGCTCCTCAGCTACGTGTTATGTTTCCTGCGCCTTCTACTAACCACATCCAACACCTACGAAAACGCTATTTGAGGGGCCTGGGTGTCTAAAAATAAAGGCAGAAACACTGAAAAACATATTAGAGATCATTTAGGCCAGTGGATTTTAATTCTGCCTCCAATTTTAGGATCACCAGGAAGCTTTTAAAAAACATTGGTGCAACCAGGCATGGTGGTGCATGCTTATAATCCTCACTACGGAGAAAACTGAGGCAGGAGAACTGCACATTCAAGACCAATCTAGATGGCTTAGCAAGACATTGCCTCAAAATAAACACAAAAAGGGATGGGGAGGTAGCTCAGACGGAGAGAGCCTCCCTTGTGCAAAGGGCCTGGGTTCAATCCCCAGTCCATGGGAGGAAAAAAATCAACGCCTGGGTCCCACTTCAGACCTTTAATCTAAATATGACCTGCTAGGTTGCCAGCCAAATCTAATTCTCCTTTTTTTTAAAACTTTTTTTTTCCTTTCAGTACTGGGAACTGAACCCAGGGTCTTTTTTGGGGGGGGTTGGTAACGGGGACTGAACTCATGACCTCATGCTTGCCAGGCAGGTGCTTGTGCTGCTGAGCTAAATCCCCAGCCCTAAACCCAGGGTTTTTACACTAAATTATACCAGCAGCCCTTTTTCACTCTGTATCCTAACACAGGGTCTCACTAAGTCATTAAGTTAAGCCTACAATGGATTCAAACCTTCAATCTTCCTGCCTCAGTTTCCCAGAGTGCTGTGTTCACAAGTGTGCCATCATGCCCAACTTTTTTTTTTTTAAACAGAGCCTCTTTGTGTAGCCCAAGACTACCTTGAACTTGAGATCCTCCTGCCTCAGCCTCCCAAGTATAGGATTACAGGTGTGGGCTACTATGCCTGGTTCCAATCATTCCTTTAAATGGAAAACAGTTTCCACTGATCCCTCGAAGTAGTGGAAAAGGGATGAAGACCTGGGACCCCACATTCCTTGCTCAGGCTGAGGGACTGGGATGGACTGGGAGCCTGGACTCCTCTCACAGGCAGAGGGAAGGCACTGTAAACAGCTGCTCTGGGGAAGAATGGCAAAAATGTGACTCATGTGGTGATAGGTTTCCTCCCTGACCTCTCTCAGTATCCAGTTAGGCCCAGATTCCACCCTGCAGGCCTGAAGCTTCAGCCTCAGCTGATGGCACTTTCCTTACCTTCTCCAAAATCAGGTGACCACAGACGCAGCATTTCTCAGCTGCCTCTTGAAACCCTGAAAACTGGAGAGGAGACAGGAGGAGGAGGTTACCAGGCCAGGGCTGCTAGATGGGGCCCCGGGGGTCCCAGCGTGGGAACCAGCTCCAGGTGTGGGGCCCTCGCTCACCAGATAATCCTCCTCACAGTACACAGCGCCGTTGACACTGTAGAAAGCCTTGCAGCGCAAAGTCCTCCCTGGAAGCAGCGGAAAGGGGGCTGGAACCTGTCTTGGAGCCCAGACCCAGGGTCCCCCCCCCCCTCAGGTGCCACTGCTCCCCCAGGGGCATAGCACGCTTAAACCTGGCTTCAGCAGCTCCTCCTAAGGGTTGTGTCTCCTCCCTCCCCACACAAGGTCCCAGCTGATGCAACTCCAATCTGCCCTGGAATCGCTGCAGTCCACTCTTCTGCTTCTGTGGCCTGGGCTCTTGTGTCCTCCAGACCAGCGTCTCCGTCAGGTGCCCACTGGGGAGCACCTGTCAGGGAGGCTGGCGAGGAGCTCAGCGCCAGGTACTGTGCAGGACTGTCCCAGACCCGCCCTCTGGGACATTCCAGCCTGGCAGTCTCCGCCTCAGCACGGCTCTCACAGACTCTATGGAGGTCAGAGCACCAGAGTAGCTGCTGGGCACAAAACGCTTTGTTCAGGAGCAGAGCCATCCCCTTGCCTGCTCTATCAGGCTGCTCTTCAAGCTTAGAAGGACCCAGAGTCTCCGCAGGACGTAGTCCAGGGTTTTTCACATGCAGGATGGCAGGACCATTTTCCACCTGCCCCACGCCCAGGACTGCTCATCAGGGATGACAGGAGGGAGATCGGGTGAATTCCCCAGCTTCTGCCTTCTTCCCAACAAAATCTCCACTTCTGCCTCTGCCCAGTGACTAAGAAAAGTTGACTTAGAAGCTTGTGATACAGAGGAGGAAAGAGGCCCTATAAAAAGGACAGACAGACAGACAAACCTAAAGAAAACTAGGGAGAAGCTGAGAGAGTGAAAAGAAAAGCTGAGTGCTAGAGTCAGACAGGCAGAGATAGGAGATTAAAGGTTTAGCAGAAGAATCAGAATGGGTAAGCAGCGGGAAGGGGTAATGAGAGAGGTGAGGGAGGGCAGGGTGGGGAGTTAAGGCTGCCCGGCACGCCCCCCCCAGGGCCTCCGGAGCTAACAGCAGCAGTGGGCATTCCTGGAGCGTGATGTCATCAGCTTGGCACAGCCTGGTGGCCTGCACTCCAGCGAGGTGGCTGAACTCTGACCAGCCAAGAGAAAACCCCCCTCTCGGCCCCCCATGGCTCCCCACTCCCCCAGCCCACACCCCGCCCTTCCCACATTCCAGCCTTTCACTGTCACCCCAGGCAACTCGGCTGCCCAAGACCAAACTCCACCAAGGAGAGGCTGAGGGCCAGGCGGGAGTCCAGGCCGGGCAAGCAGGGAAGCAGAAGAAAGGGAAGACGGCCGGAAGGCAGGAGGCTGAACAGGGGCAGGGCCAGAGCAGCACTGGCTGGGGGATCCAGGTAGACAGGAGGAAGCAGAGGGGGGCAGCTGGGGGCTCCCACGTGCTTAGTGGGGACACGGAGAGCTGCTGTGGCTGAGGAGTGCCCAGCTGTCCTCCAGGGCCTGCTGCACTTGGAGGGTCTGGGTGCGTGGCACTCACCGCAGGAGCAGCAGACAAAGCACTGGGTGTGGTAGAGGCTGTCGAGGGCCTGGCAGGCGTTGCTCTGCCCGTAGATGCCTTTGTTGCACTTGATACAGGTGCCTGAAGAGAGACAAAAGGTGGTCAGCTCACTCCCTGCGCCCCAGCTGGGCTCCAGGGATCCTGAGTTTCCCTGAGCTTCGCTGACTGCACTTTGCCGATCTGCCCAAGGACACAGCCTCTCCCTCCAGAGAGGAGAGGGCAATGAAAAACGGGATGCGGCAGGATCTCGACTGGGCAGATCCATTCCTGTTCACTCAATTACCCAGCAGTTGTGCACACCACAGTCCAAGATACGGCTCTTGGTCTCTAGGTGCTTGGCTTCTGCTGAGAAAACATTCAACAGGCAGGCATGGGATGAATGGTCAGTGAGGGCAGTCACAGGGGCTCAGCAGCAATTCAAAACAAGAACAACAAATAACTTCCTAGAGAAAGCAAGCCAGGCCCAGGAAGCATTGGGGGCTTCAGTTTTCCTGTCTGTAAAACAAGCTGCTATCCAGATACAGAATGGTTTCTCCCCTCTGTGCCTTGCAAGAGACGTCTCAGGCGACCCAGGCTTAGCATTAGCGCCTCTGGTTTAAGGCTCTGGCTCAGCAGAGAGCCCCTTCGGGCTGCTGAGAATGTAGGCTGTGTTCAAGGAAGGGAGCAGGGTTGCACAGGATGGGGGTAAAGGTGGCAGACTCCTAACTACCATGTGCCACCCATCGCAGAGAGACACAGAGCTGAGCTGCTCTTCGACATCCCCTCAGCCGGGTGTGGTGGTGCACACTTGTATTTCTAGTGCTCTGGGAAGTCGAGGCAGGGGGATCAAAGTTCCAGCCCAGCCTGGGTAACTGACTTCACAAAGTCTCAAAATAAACACTGCAGAAGGGCTGGGGGATGTAGCTCAGCGGCAAGGCCCTGGGTTCAATCCCCAGTATGAGAGAGAGAGACAGAGAAATCCCCCACTAAGATATGCACCTGGCTCTAGCACCGGCCTTTCCTGGGTGTGTTCTCCCACCCTCCACTCCCCAATTCCAGGCCCATGAGTGAGGGCTGAGGCCTGTCTCTGGGGAGCATATCCCAACGGGCCTGCCCCACCTCTCTCCCGGCACACTGCCACACTGCCTGCCTGTCTGGGCCCATCCCAGGCTCTGCCCAGGGGCTTGGGAGCCTGTGCAGCAGCAGCTGCAGCCACTGATGGGCCCAGGCCTGCCCTGCTCCCACCCTCTGGCAGCTGGGCAAGGCTGAAGCCAAGGAAGAGGGCCCCTCCTGGGGCCCAGGGGACAGTGGAGCCGGCCTGGGGCACGGGGTTCTACAGCGGTTCCATGACCCCCAGGGAGAGGAGGCCTCCACTTCTGAATTCACGATGCAGCCTCCTCATGGAAGAGGACGCTTGCCCAAGGATGCCTGCCAGAGGGTCCCGTCAGAGCCGTTCCTGGGGAAGCCTGGGACATTATGGGAAGACTGCAGGGGAAACTGCTCGGGCGGGCCTGTTTGCCTCATCTCCTCTCACCCATGTGCCCACACCTAGGTTCTTCCTGCTATGTTACTGCACTTTCTTCTCCGTGTGCCTTTCTTCTTTTTGGCTCAGATGGTTTGGCCAAAGAGACTTCTTTCTCAGCTACCTCTCTTGGGCCTCCAAAGGAAACTGCTAAATGGGCCCTGTCACTCAGTCTCCCTTGATCAAAGTGATTTAACATCATCTGATCCGGGCTTTCCTCTCTGGGGTGGGAGACAAGAACGGGCTGGGGGTGGGGGGTAAATTAGGCAGCCCCTTCCCACCAGCTACCTCAGAACTTCCTCCCCAGCCAGTCCCAGCCAGTCCAGTGTCCTCTCCTTGTTCACATCTCTAGCCATGGACTCCAAAAACCCTGGATCCCAGGCAGGGATACTGGTGAAGAAAGGTGGGGAGGAAAGGTCTGGAAAACTGAAAACCCCCCACAGTCCTGGCTGGGGTGGGCAGGCTGGAGCTCTTCTCTTCACACCCAAATTAGCACGGCTTTACCTAGGAAGTAGTGCCTGTGGATTTCGACTAAAGGATTGCTCAAGACCCCATGGCCCCTTATTGAGGCATATAATGGATGTTTCCGTGAACACAGTGAGGAAGGGAAGCTGCATCCAGGTTTCCTTAACAGCAGCTGAGTGTAAGGAGCTACTGCGAGCCTGAATATTGTGTACGTGATGGCCAGAACTCGAGACCAAATTATGTCTGGTAGTCACAGAGGGTCGAGTTCCATTCAGGGATGGTGTCTTGGTAGTCATGACTTCTGCTCTGACTCAGAGGACTTAGCAAAACAGAGGCTAGTACCACGGGGTCTCTGCTTAAATGCCCACGGTGAGCCTCGCCAGAGGGACCGGGGCTGGGCGATACTTGAGTTCCGGGTTTCCGTTCCCGGGCGCTCCGCTCCATCCTTCCTCTTAAGGTCCACTTCCCCGACAGCCGACACTGTTCCGCGCGCGCTAGGAAGCGCCCCATTCCGGGCGCGCGCACCCCACCCTTCGGCGGGCCCCGCCCGCGGGCACCTGGAGCGCCAGGGCAGGAGTCGGCACGCACGCGGCCCGCCCGCCCCGCGCATTCCCCGAATTCCTGCGGGCGGAGCCTGGCCCGGGTGGGGGCGCCGCGCGCCGGAGCCTGTAGGGGCACATTGATGACGGGGGAGGGGGTTAGGGGCTCGGGGGAGAGCAAAGGAGGGGGATGCTCTCCCTACCCACTGGGTCCCTAAAACTGAGGCTCTCTAATGCTTGAAACTGGGACTCATGAGATAATCGACGGGTTAAATTTAGCAAGAATGAGGAGTCCTGGTCCATTTGAAACCCGGTAGGGAAAGAAAAGCGCTCTGGGATCCGCCCCATCCATCTCTCTAGCCTGTTCTCTAACCCAGCGTCTCCATCACCAACCCCCAGACCCCGGCGATTCGGGCCGTCGGGGCACTGGGGAGGCCAAGGTGCCCCCCTCCCCCGCATCCTAGCCACCTCTGCCTCACCGAAGTAGTCCTCTCGGGCTTCCGGCTCCCGCATCCGGGCTCGGGCGGCCTCTGGAACGAACGTACTCGGTGGCTCCTCGAGACCCGACGGCTCAATCCCCGAAGATTCCCGGCGGGCGCCAACCTCCCGGCTCCCGGCGCCCGCCGTCAGGCGCAGCAAAGCGGAGAGCTCATCCTGGTATCGGGCGCCGGCCGCGCAGTCCCCATAGCCAGTCACCGAGTGTCGTCCAGGTTGCGCCCCACGCCTCTCCAAGGGCCCCGCTGCTGCCCCGCCGGCCCCGACTAAAGCCCCGGGGCTGCCCAGGGCCGGGGGATACGAGTGGCGGCTTTCTTGGCAGCCGAACCCGGCTGGCCGGTGAGCGCACAGTCGGTTCAGGGCGGCGTGGAGCTCCGGGTAGGCGGACGGGACCGCTCCAGGGGAATAGCCTCCCGGGGCTCCGGTCAGGGGTGGCCCAAACAGGCACGGTCCCGCGGGCAGGGGGCTCCCATGGCGCTGGTCGTAGCCCATGCTGATGCCGCTGGTGCGGTTGCTGCAGGGCCGGCTTCCTCCGGCTCCGGCCCCTGCGCCGTCCAGCAGCAGGCTGCCGCGGGGGCTGGACGGCTTGCTTGCGTCGCTGGCAGAGCTACTGGCGAAGCTGGAGCGGGGGCTTAGGGCCGGGGCTGTGGTCTCCAGCCGGAAATCGGGGGGTAGTGACTGAGGTAGAGGCAAGGCCCGGGTGGGCGGCTGTCCCCCGGGAAAGGAGCCTTCGTAGCGCGGCGCCTCAAAGGAGCCGCGCGGATTCCGCTCGG
Organism: Dolichotis patagonum; assembly: GCA_004027295.1. Taxonomy (NCBI): domain Eukaryota; kingdom Metazoa; phylum Chordata; class Mammalia; order Rodentia; family Caviidae; genus Dolichotis; species Dolichotis patagonum. The sequence continues at coordinate 15,530 of PVJX010028020.1, forward strand.
CGTCCAGGGGCCCTTGCTCTCGGGCCGGCTCCAATGGCTCATCTCCTGAGCCCACGGTTGCTCCTCGGGGCCCTGATTTCCTGGGTCCCCCCAACCCACTCAGGCGCCCCTTGCCCGGCCCGGGGGTCCCATCAGATCCAGACCGGGTAGCTTCACCCTTTCTGCGGCCGAACTTGGCGCTGCCGGAGTCCGAGAGTCTTAACTTCTCCAGCAGGCGACTGGCTTTCTCCCCTAAACGCTCCATGCCCTCGGGCCTGGGGCCTCCAGCCCCTTCCCCGCCCAGCACCCTGCAGCGCCTAGGCTGCGGGATTCGGCTTCCCCAGGGGCACAGGGCAGGCACTCGGGCTTAGCGGGCGGCCCAGGTGCCTGGCGCCGGGAACCCTGCAGCATCCCCCGGCGGGAGGGGCCGCGTCCCCCAGCGCATCTGGGGCTAAGTGGGACTGGAAGGGCTGTCGCGTCCGCAGGTCTATCTGTTCACGCGTCGACTCGCCGGACAACCCGACCGTCCCGGGCCCCCGCCCCCTCTTCTCACACTCGGCTCAAAAGGAACTTCTCTCCCAAACTTTTGTCTGCCTGGCCGGATCTACTTTCCTGGAAGGGCGGAGCGCAGTGCGTCCTGCAGCTCTGGGGGTGTCTGCGCACGGATCCACGGTGCGTCGCGGGGGGCGCTGGACCTGTGATGCGAGATGGGTGGAGAACCGCAGATTGGATCCGAAAGGAAGGCAAGCGCCAGTTTGGGCACCGGCGACCCCAATATTCAGGAACTGGAATGAGAGAATGTACGGGGAGGGAGAAGGGGGACTCTTTGTTTGCAGTTGGAATGCGCGGAGGGGCACGGTGGAATGTCGCGAACCCGGACGGGGCGACTAGAGGCTGGTTCTGTGCAAACACCGTGACTTTGTTTCTAGTGTCGGGACTGTGGGAGATGGAGAGAAGCTGGTACAGGAGCGGCAAGACAGGGAAAGGCGCATCGAAAGGAAGACAGGGCAAAAGGAGAAAGGCAGATACCTAAAGAAGCTCAGGGACCTGGAGGTAAAGGTAGCCCCGAAGGGTGAAGAGTCCCACATGGGGAGGTGGAAGACGGCGAAGGAGAAAGCTGGGGTAAAGGGGAGTGTGGGAGGACAAAGGAAAGAACAAGTTAATCTGGAGCACTTGAGAAACACGGAGAACCTGCAGTAACAAGACTACTTTCTGAACCCACGGTTCTGTGATGGTGGATTAGGGACGTGAAAGATTTATGTGTTTGCAGAAGCAGTGAGAAGGAGGGAGGAAAAGGTTTGGGACTGAAGCATACCTGGGGAGGGCAGCGTGTGTAGATAAAAACATCTAAGAAGTCTTGGGACTCATCGCTAGCTTAGGTGTAGGAAAGACAGAGGGATAGACAGACACCCCCTGGTGTTGAGAAATGAGATTTTTAGCAAATATTTCAGGTGACTAAAGGCATAGAGGGTCTAGTTTTAACCTGTTGAACACCTCCCCTCCCCCCAATCCTCCCCGTTGGTTGGTGACAAGAATATGTTTTAAGAGGAGAAAAAGAAATACCTTAGCGGAAATAGCAAGTGGAAATGATCGGATAGAAAAGATACTGATACAGACCTACTGGAAAATACTCTGGTTGAAGCTAAATACTAACCAGAATGGTTTTCTCCAGACTCGCACATCAAAGACAAGAGGCCAAGGGAGTAGAATGTAGAATGAAAATGACTCTTTCGTATTTAGATAGTAAATGAGTATGAAAATTACACCCAAACCATGCATATTATTTTCATCTCATACTGGACCCTTTATATGAGTGTATCCTTAGAGAATGGGAAAAGAAAGATTTAATACCTTTGGAGGAATTAATTTGGTACAAATTATTTGGCTCCTTCAGCCCAGATGCATTGTTAGTAGGGCCTTATCTCCCCTGAGAATCACCATTTCCCGGGCCAAACTGACAGCTCTTCCCAGGTCCGGGGAGTTTCCTGTCAGGTGGAAGGGAGAGGACCAAAAGCACACACACACACACACACACCCCCCTGTCACAGAGAGGGGCTATCAGGTTACATCCAGAACCCGTTTCAAGCCACATACTCAGAATTAACGACAAGGGTCTCCCTCCTTTCCTGACTCTCCCTCTTTTCCTTAGTAAACCTTAGAAAATTTGAGAGATCTACTCAGGAGTTGGTGGTGGCAACAGTGGACACGGCTGGGATAAACAGCCTGCCTTTCAGGGAACGACGAGAAGCGGAGGTGAAGAAGTGGCATCACCTCGTGGTAGCCACTCCACAGTTGGAGCTAGCATTGGGAGCTCCATAGGCCCTCTTCATCCCCAAGCCTTTCATTATTATTATAATTGGGGGGGGGGTGTGGTACTGAGAATCGAACTCAGGACCTTGCACTTAGCAGGCAGGCACTGCTGATTTATATCCCTGCCCCAACCTTTAATTATGATGTACATACACAAATGACCCTCATATCTCTAGCCCAGACTTTCTTAGACTAAAAAACTCAAAGGACTATTCAGGAAGCTGAGGTAGGAGAATCACAGCCTGGACAACTTAGTGAGATGCTATCTTAAAAAAAAAAAAAAAAAAAAGGAGGACCAGGGTTTAGCTCAGCAGGCATAAGTGCCTGCCTCCCAAGTGTGCAGTCATGAGTTCGATCCCCAGTACAAAAAAAGGAAGAGTTCTCAGTGTTTCCCATCTTACCTCATGGTTTTACTCTACAGGAGTCCCTAGAAAAGATGGAGTCCTTGGCAACCCACTCAGGACCCCTTTTATGTCCCTCCAATACAGATGCTTTCTTTCTCTCAATAAATATTGTCTGCTCTTAAAAATAAATAAATAAAAAGGAAGGCCGGGGCTGTAGCCCAGTGGTACAGCACCTGCTTGGCAAGCGCAAGGTTCTAAGTTTGATTCTTGGTACCAAAAACTAAATTTTAAAAAAGAAAAAATAAATAAAATAAATGAAAACAAAAGCAGGCATGGTGGCATACACCTGTGATGCCAGCACTTTGAGGGTAGTATTCCAAATTCAAGCTCAGCCTGGGCAACTGACAGAGACCCTGACCACAAACAAACAAACAAACAAACAGAGTGGGGAGATTTAGGTCAGTATGAAGGTTCTGGGTTCAATCCCCAGTGCTACAAAAAATAAAAAGGGCCAGGCATGTATCTCAGTAGCAGAACGCCCCGAAGTCAGGCCCCAGTGTCACACACACACACACACCCCTAAACCTCTCCAATGACTGCCAGCACTTTTCTTACCTTCTGCAACTGGCTTCTCCATCATTCCTGGAGTAAATGGCACCAGTAACCACTCAGCTACTTAAGTCAAGAGACCTGAGTGTCAACCCTGTGTTCTCATCCCTTAACCCATTTGTGTTTTTGTTTTTGTCTAAGACAAAAACTCACACTGCAGTTCAGGTTGCAGGTTGCCCTTGAACTCACTTTGTAGCACAGGTTGGTCTCAAACTTGGAATGATAATCCTGCCTCTGCCTCCCAAGTGCTGGGATTATAGGCCTGTGCCACCACGCCTGGCTTCTCTTAACCTCAAATGCTATAAATCACCAAGTCCTATGAATCAATTCTGCTTCCTGAATATCTTTCATTCTGTCTCATTGGCACTATATACTGTTAGGCCACCATCTTGTCTCCTGAACCAGTGCAAGAGTCTCTGGGCTGAGGCAACTTCCACTGATCTTGGTTACACTGAGTATAAGTGATTCTCCTTATGCATAAAACTGCTATCTCATTTTTTCTGTTTAAAACTTTGATGATTTTCACTGCCCTGAGCTAACAGCTGTATTCTTTAAGGTGGTTGTTTTGTTTTTGTGACAGGGTCTTGCTAGGCAGTTCAGGCTGGTCTTCAACTCACTATGTAGCCCAGGCTGGCTTCAAACTCATGGGAATCCTCCTGCTTCAGCTTCCCAAGTGCTGGGATTACAACACTTCGTTAAAGGATTTTAAAAAGTCTCCTCTTTACTTCTCTGGCCTCTTTTGTCAGCATTCTGTCCTCCCCGAACAGGTGTGCAGCAAATTAAATCTTCCCTGTACTCTCACTTCTAGACCTTTGCATCTGCTGTACCTGCTAAAAACCCTTTCCTGGCTTCCACCCTTCTCTTGGTTAAATCCTCCTCACTTTTCAGGCATCAGGTTAAACATCACTGCCTGTGAGAACTTTTTGTGACTTTAGGAGTACACCAGCTGCCATCACATGCTGCTCCCCCACCCCTACCCCGTCACAGTTCACTTCATTGCCTACTCAAGTGCCTGGCTTCCTTACGACACAGTTAAACCCGATCCTATAACCTCACAGTACATCACTCCTGGTAAGCAATTAATATCTGTTGCATGATTGACTGAGTATAAAGCCATATGACTTCTCAATCCGTATGTGTATGCATAGATCTTCCCCAAAACACAGCTTGGCTGACAGGATTGAAAAATAGCCACAAAGCAGGAGAAAAGCTGCCAGTGCAACATGGAAATTCTTTATTCTTTAATTTCCTCATCTGTAAGATGGGAATGATAAAATCTTCCTTGTATGACTCAATAAACAACAGCTATTATAGCTACAGCTCAAAATCACAGCCACGGGTGAAACTGCCCACCAGGGGGCAGTATGATGCCGGACTGGTCCTGTCCTTCCACTGCAGAACAAGGCCAGCAAGTCTGATGAAGCAAAAGCTACAGCCAAGGCTACTTCCCAGCTTTGTGTGAGGGGTGAGGGGACAGGGGACCAACTCAGTGACCTGGACTTGTGTCAGGAAGGCCTCATGCTTCTTAGACAGCCCATTTTCCCTTTCTCATCCCAGGCGCCTCCATCCGAGGCCCTGTATGCTCATGAATAAGCATTTTCTGGCTCTGCGTTTCCCCACTTTCAAGAGAAATTCTCTTATTCCATCAAAGCCTATATTAAGAACAGAGGCAAATCTGCTTTGTCAGACTGCAGAGGGCATCTTATTATTTTGAGATGCCCTGTGGCCACCCATTTCTGGGACACACAAGTGGTAGAAACTAGAGTTATTCCTGGTTATAGATTTCACTCATCCTTTTCCACCTTGATTTCAATGAATGAGTTCAAGTCAGGACAGCAGGTTTTGTGGGACTGGTCAAAAGATGGGGAGACGGGTCCATTCTCGTTGCCTCCCTCTTCTTCTTCTTGGAAATTAGGATTGTAAAGCTCTGGTGGCAGGAGCTGGACTTCAGCAGAAGGCAGTCTGTCTGAGGGAGGCCCATATACACGGTTGGCTTTGGTGCCATGTTTCGAGTTAGCGTCCAGGTGGTAGCAGAGCTCTGTGAGGCGCTGGGCCCGAAAACGGGGAGGACGAGCCACCCAGACCCCTGGCTCATTCAGACTGTCCTCTTCGTCCGACATCAGCTCTTCAGTCACGTCTTTCCACAAGCGTTGGTCCTCAGGTCCGAAATGCCTCATGATACTGGATCGGTTGGCAAAAAGCTAAGGAGGAGCCCAGGATAAACAGCAGGAAGAAAAACAAGCTGGTTTACAATTGGAGAAAGGATTTAGGTGGGGAAGAAGAAGGCAGAGTAAAATCTGTGCCTAAGGAAACCCAGGCCTCAGGTTATGTGTTAGAATTAGCTCACTCTCCTTCTCCATCTACCCACATTCCTGGTGGTCAGCCCTATTCTCAGATACCCTTTCCACTGGACTTGTTAAAATTTAGAGTTTAAGGGCCAGGGATTTAGTTTAGCGGTTCAAGCGCCTGCCTGGTAAGCTTAACATCTTGAGTTCGATCCCTGGTACCCCCCCAAAATAAATAAATTAAATTAAATTTAGAGTTTAAAGGCTGGGGGTGTTGCTCAGTGATAATGAGGCCTTGGCTCAATTGCCAACACCACCAAAAAAAAAAAAAAAAATAGGGTTTGGCATCGTTAGAGAAAGGCCTACAGACCTACCCGGTATCGGCGACTTCGAAGTTTCTTTTCTTCTTTTTCTTTCAGACCTTTAAAGGGATTCAGAGAGTTGCGGTACTCACGCCTCTTGGTAAGGAAGTAAGCCACACAGGCTCCTGGCGGAGGGGAGAGGAGACAGAAGGAGTGGGGTCCTGCAGAGCAGCCCTTTTCTCTGCCTTCACACTGCTGAATGTGAGGTTGGCATCACTAGACACTGGGCCTTCTTGGCATAACCGCCAGCATCTCACTACTCCTTTTTGGAGTAGCACCCTGTGTCTACCTCCAGCACTAATTCCATTGAGTATCTCCACCTGCGCTAGCTGGGTAGTCACAGTGGTACAGGTCTGTAATCCCCAGCTGCTTGGGAGGCTGAGATAGAGGATTGTTTAAATCTGAGCCCAGACTAGGCAATTTAAAGAATTTTTTTTCGAACTGGCCTTGAACCCATGATCCTCCTGTCTCAGCCTCCTGAATGCTGGGATTATAAGCATGTGCCACCACACTGGCTAAAATAAAGCTTAGAAAGGACTGAGAATTTTTCTTTCTTTCTTTTTTTTTTTTTTAGGACTGAGAATATTGATCAGTGTAAGAGTGCCCCTGAGTTCAATCTTTATACTAGGGGCAAAAAAAAAAAAAAAAAAACGAACGAAAAGAAAAGAAAAGAAGCAACCTCATTGTTTCTGCATCCCTTCCCACATTAAATTGATTCCTACTGCCACTCCCCCAACAGCAATTCCAGTACTCTTTAGCACAGTTTTCATAATACTTCAGGGTTTGGAACAAAAGCAAAAGTGAGCAAAAAAAGAAAAGCTAGGGACAAAAAGGTAAGCCAGGCTTCTGACCTCAGATTCAGGCCCTACATAAACATAATCTATGGTGTGTTAGCCTTTTTCTTCTGTTTTCATTTCAGACTGAGCAGAAAAATAGAAAGGCAATTTGAGGTAATCCTGTAAATATATTGTAGCTGAAAGGAATAGCCAAAAAACCCACAATGTTTTTTAAATGCACTGTTTTCCATCTTGCCTATTATGCCTCCTCTCTGAGACCCAGGAAGCAGGAGCCACACCGAGAAGGCAGGGAGGGGGGTGAGTGTGGCTGTCTCACCTTTCAGCTCCTTGTCAGTGTAATTATGCGGACTGGTCACCAGCTCCTGCTTGAGCTTTTCCAGAAGGAACTTTACGACTGAAATATTCCAAGAGGACTTGATGCTACACAGAGGACAGAATGGAGAAGGCAGTCAGCTCTTTAGGACAGACAGATCCCCAGCACCAGGCAGCTTTGTGGCAAAACCTCCTCCATCTAAGAGCACTGCAGGGGCACCAGGAGAGCCAGGCCTTGGTGCACCAGAGCTTCTTCCCCACATCCTTTTCCTTGGCAAATACTCAGGGGTCTGTTTACAAGGAACCGTACCTTTCAGACCCATTGAATCTCTTCTCATTGGTGATGTGGTTATGCACATTGTGGACCAATTTCTAGAGGGGAGAAAAGAATCAGAATCAAGCCAGGAGTGGAGATAGTGAAACCCTCCTCTGATCCCTAGGTGGAAAGGCATTGTCCCAGCCAGGTGTGGTGGTTCACACCTGTAATCCCAGCAATTTTGGAGGCTGAGGCAGGAGGTTGATGAGTTGCAACACAGCCTGGACAAGCTAGCAGTTCAGCAAAACCCTGTCTCAAAATAGACAATAAACAGGGCTGGAATGTAGTTCAGTGTGAAGGTCCTGGGTTCAATCCCCAGCCCTCTGTGCCTCAAAAAAGTATTGTTCCGGTGGGTTCTTTACCTGAATCCTTTCCACAGCCTAGATCCCATCTTTACATATGTTTTTCTTAGCTAGAATTCAGCCAATGGGGCATTTTTTTTCCCCCTCCTCTCCCTTGACCCTTTATTTTGGGTCAAGACTCCAGAATCAACCCTGGTCTACTTCTGCTTCTGAGTAATGTATGTGATCACTATGACAGTGGGCCTCAAATATTTCCATAAAACCCCCCTAGTGGGGGGATAAGAGACAATATGGAGGACTGGTAGGTAGCAGGAGAGAGACCCTCTCTGAGAGAGACAGCTCAAATGCCAGAATAAAACACCCTGGAGAGACCCAAACAGAGATAGACTCTCACAACACAGGAAGAAACTAAAGCGCAAAAACCCGCTTGAATAAGAGGTCCTGGGCTACTATTAGTGAAGATAAGATCGGCGAGCACGGCACCCGCCTGGAGACGCCTGAATTCTGCCCGACCTGAACAAGCGATCCGCGCCAAAGCGACTGGCTTGAGCCGCCGGAGCCCGGAGCTGAACAGCCCGGCATGCAGCTTGCCGGGACCGGCACTGCGCACAACCCACCCAGAGGCAGCGTGAATTCCCACCTCAGCCGCCCTGAAGTCGGAGGTCGGGCAGTCCAGCAGTTCTCAGGGACATGGTGAGTGATGAGAATAAGACCCTCCCACGGGAAAGGGGAAACCGACTGGACGACATGTTAGATTTGGGCAGGACATCCCTAACTCCATAAGGAAGTGGCTTCAGCTGGTTATTCCCCTCGCCGAGCGGATTGGTGGAATCTGCTTGAACTAGGCCACGCCCCTGGCGGGGACCCAGTTACTTCCCTGAGATCAGTGCACACTGACGCAGTGAAGGCCTGCAAAGGTTGACTGGCCCAGAAGGAAGGAGCTAGAGCACACTGCCTGTGGGTGAACTCTAATCTCTGATAACCTATTGAAGAGGGCTAAAGCTCCTAGCCTGCGCCCTCTAGAGGAGCCTTAAACAACAAGAACAGGGTCTGGGAATTACACTGTATACTTGTATGGAAGGAACCAAAAACATGACGAAAGGGAGAAATAAGAAAACACTCCCAGCCCCCAACC
>PVJX010028021.1:0-24311 GCA_004027295.1 Dolichotis patagonum
AAGTTGACCATCAGTTCTTAATCCATAACACCTACCTTCTCTGTAACTGTGTCTAAAGGCCACTTTCCGCCTAGTCACTGGGCAGGTAGTCCTGGAAACCCTTAGGGAAATCCGCCTGTGGTTATGTAGCGCAGTCCTAAATAATGAACCCTTCCCTTAATGGCTCCTGATGAAAAGCTGCAGATAAGGCGGGTGCTGCAGGCAGTGTCTCTTGGCTCTGGCCTGCCACAGGGCAGTCGCTGTCCGAGGAGACAGAGCCCCACACTGTGGCGCAGTCCACTGTGACTGTGGCTTTCCTGGGGGCTGGCTCACCGTGTGCTCGTGAGACAGGTCCTTGGCCCAGGCGCGGGGCTGTGCTTTCCTGGCTGCTTCATCTGTCCTCTCCGCATGCTCTGCTCCTCAGCTTCTCTGTAATTTCCAGTGTTTCGGTCCACTCCCCCGTGATTCCTGGAGATCTGCTGCTTTTTTCCTTCATCAAGTTGTTTTCTAGGTGTCTCAATTCCAAGTCCCAGAAGGCTGTATTTTGCCTGGTCATTTTCTGTTTCCTAAAGCTGTTTAGTGCACTAGTCCAATAGTTCAGGGATCTTTAAGATTTTCTCTGTATGAGATGCCATCTGTAAATATGCAGTTTACTGTTTCTTGTCCAGTGTTCATGCCTTCTGTTTAGTGTACTGTGTATTATTCCGCCTGGAACGTCCCTCTCATGTTGGGTAGAGGTGGCAGGAGAGGGCCTTGCTGTTATAACCCTGATGGGGGAGGAAGGCCCTGCAGTATGGCTGTGTTGCAGTGGGATCCGCGGTGTGTATATGCGCTTGTGCATGCGATGCTGAGGATCTGACCAGGGCCTCACGCGTGCTAAGCACACACTCTGCTGAGCTTCCTCCCACCCTGAACTGTGAGATTTTTACAGGTACTGAGGGCATACTCTTCTGTTCCTAGTTTCTCAGTTGTCTCTTAAAAGATGCCTTTCACAAGTTTTCAGAACCAAACAATACACATTTGTGTCAAAGCTGATTTCATTACAAGTTCAGTCCTTCAGCTGTGACCCTCTTTGGTCTGTCTGCTTTCTTTTCAGCAACCACTGCCGATCCCTTCTTGTGGTCACTGAATCTTTGGGACCTGTGTTTTACTCCTGCTATTCTGAATGGCACCATCGTCCTACATGTTTTCAAAAGTTGTCAGTTTAGCAGCAACTGCAGAATGTTACATTTCTTGATTTTATAAATTATACCTATTTATCATAAGTTTTTTTTTTTAAGAAAACAAAGTATAGAGAAGGATAGTCCAACTGTAGATAACAGGTGTGTGTCTCACACATAGATTATTTGGTTAATTTTATGTATGTTTTTCTGGTGTTAAGATTTTATAAATTTGTAATGTTTTAAAAACTGTACATAGACACAGATATACACACATGTATTTTGTTAAATGGAATTATTTGGTCCATTAATTTTTGGATTCATGTGGTTTTTTGTTTTTTACTACTTGGCATTGTATCAGGGTTTTTGTCTGTTTTTTGAGATAAGGTCTCACTGTGTAGTTCAGGCTAGCTTTTGGGCTCACTGTGTAGTCAGCTGAACTCAACTTGTGGGGATCCTGACAGCCCCCCCCAGTGCTGAGATTACAGGTGTGTGCCTCCACATCTAGCCTATATCAAACTATTTTAATTGCCATTACCATTAAATATTCTTTGAAAATACAGTCTTTAATTCTTGACATATATGTGTATGTATTTTTTTTTTGCCATGCTGTTTTTTTATTATTGGACATTTAGTTTACTTATAAAGTTTTGCAGTTATAAATTGTTAGATACTCTTTGTGGTTTGCATGCTGATATTTTCTTAGAGAAAGTGTTTAGAAATGGAATTAATGTTTTATATGGTCTGCTAAGTAACTGTCTAAATATGGTCATACAGTTAACACTCTAACTAGCAGTGTATAATAATTTCTTTTTTCCAGTTCGGATTCTGAAATAATAGGTTATGCTTTGGACACACTATATAATATAATATCTAATGATGAAGAAGAAGAAGTTGGTAAGTTTACAGTTATTTTACTGTGTTTTATATGTAAAAAGTAGGTTGTGTCAATTTTGGTGATTTTTAAAGTGGGTTTGTTTTATAAATTTAGAGGGTGTTTTCTTTGTTACTGTTTTAAATCACTAAAGACATAGGCGTAGTCTTAGAATATTATCTTTAGGATATTGCCTTGTGTGTGATTTGGAAAATTACGATGAGAGTAAGTTTCTTTTATTTATTTAAAAAAATTTAAAATAAGGTCTGCTATGTAGTTGAGGCTGGTTTTGAATTTACTATGTAGCCTAGTCTGGCAGGGATCCTCTTGCCTCACCCTCCTTAGTGCTCGGAGTATTAGTGGGTGCTACCATACCTGGCTGGTCCTTTCTTTTGAGTGATTTCCCCCCCTCATTATATAATATTTAATTTTGCTTTTTTTTTTTTTTTGTCTTTTTTTGGTGCTGCTGGGGAGTTGAACTCAGAGCCTCATGCATGCTGAACAAATGCTCTACCACTGAGCTATATCCTAGCCTCTGCACTTGGATTTAACGAGGCTCCATGTACAGAAGCCAGTTCTGAGTTGAAACCTCGTTTTCCTGTTGATGGAAATCAAAAGATTTTATATTTCTCTTATTACCCAGTGAGCAGTATGGAGATAGAGGATTGTTTTTCCTAATAAATCTTTCAACTTTTAATATTGGCTGAATTAATTTTTGAAGAGCAACAGTTTATTAAATTTATGTCTTTTCCATGTGCATTTTATGTCTTTGGTGTGAAATAATATGAATTAGTCTGAAATCCATACATTTCTTTAATATGTCATCCTTTTTGTTTGAAAATACTTGCATGTTTTAAGTAAGATAGCGTGTTGTCACTTCACTGTCATGAGTGTGAAATGCCTGGTTAAAGTCTGTTTTGTTCTGTGTATGGCAGCGCTGTATGGAGTTGCGATAGTAATGTGTGCAGTCAGTCCTGTGACCCAGGGCCGCTGAAGAGTGCCTCCCTCCTGCTGGGCGTAGAGTGATGTGAGAGCAGACTGCAGTGCCTTTTTTACTGTTCTAGAAAGAAGAAGGGACCTAGTCCTCGATTGTATAAACCTGATGTAGACTTCTGTTCTTTTGAAAGTCTGAATAGACAAACATAAACATTAAGTGCGTATTGACCTGGCACATACTCTATTAAAAGTGGATGTTAATTCCCGTATACTATTAACAGAAGCATTTGGAATGAGGTCGGGTTGAATAGTCACAGTTACTTAAACTTCAGATATGCCTTTTGGGGGCGGTGAATGCAAGTCCTTACTGAGTTATATCCTTGTACCTTTTTAAAAAATTATTATCTTGAGACAGGGTATTGCTAAATTGTCCCACACTGGGTTTGAACTTATGATCCTCCTGCCTTAGCCTCTCAAAAGCCACACGTCTGGCTTTTAGCTCTTTAGTTTGAAGTGAGCATCCAAAAATTCTTTGGCTAAAACAGGAAAAACAATTCTTAGGTAAACAGTAATAGAATCACTTTTCCTAGGGACTTTTTCTTCTGCAAATGTATAGATTCTGGGTCCACTTTTTAGAAAGATGTTGAGAAATGTGTCTTTGGCTTCCATTGCGGTGCATTCTCGTCACTGTGTCATCAGAAGGCGCTCATAGCAGATGAGAACCCTCTTAGAGTTCTTCACCTTGGGAGGATTTTGTAGCTCTTTGATTTGGAGAGAAGTGTGGCTCATTGTCCCAGAATTCAGCGTGCCCATGTCTCTTAGAATCTGTCCGCTGTTTGACTAGAGTGGGTGTCTTTTAAGAGATTATATTGCTGGTTTGACTTTTTAAGCTTTTATGTCTGTACAATTACATGAAAATAAAACCATGGTTTTCATCATCTACTTCTCATTTACTCATTTTTGTCTATTTTTTCAGGTCATATGGAAGGTAAAAGCCTGCATGTACATGTGCATGATGCTTTAGGCTTAGTTTCTGGTAACATAAAAGGACACTGTCAAGTCACATTTCTTCTGGCTGCTAAAAACTCTGAGATTTAGTTCACTGCATCAAAATTGCTTAGAGAGAAATATTTGATGATTTTATATTGCCATTACTTTTTTTTTATGGCTACTAAGTCTCCTGTCTAGAACACAAAAAATATTCTAGAGTAGCTTTTAATAAAATTAAAGCTTTTTTCCTCTGGTAAGACAATTTATTCCAAATTATTTTCTGGGGAAAAATTTTAGACCACTTATTTAATACTTGCATTTTTAATTAATATTTGAATATGTGTACATATACATGTATATGTACATATCCACATCTAAGAACTGGAACGTATTTCAGTTCAGAGAATACTTGTAAATTGATGCTGTCCCTTTAAAGTAGTGCATGCGCATTAGTCTGGTTACTAACATTTTTATGTTAATTCATAAACTCACTACTTTCTTTTCTCTGGTGAATTGTGTCAAGTTGTTTCCTTTTAACAATGTTTCTTTTCCTCTTAAAATAACCAAGTTTCATTTTATTTTGTTGTACTAATTTTCCTGAGATACTTAACTTTAAAACGAGGAAGGAGCCAGGCCCGGTGGTGCATGCCCTGGAACCCCAGCACCCAGAACTCACAAGTTCAAGCCCAGCCTGGGTCCCCTCGTGGTTTAATGGGACTGTCAAGTTTTTAAAAATGGCTGGGGAAGTAGCTCAGTGTGAAGGTGCTGAGTTCAGTCCCCAGTGATGAGGGAAAAAAAGAGGCAAAATACTTAAACATGCTCAACATGCTTGTATCCAGGCACTTACTTGAGTCAAGATGGGGCAGATCCGTCCCAAGTTTGAGGCCAGCCCGGACGCTTTCTGAAAACAAGAAACCAAACCAAACCAAAAGGAGGAAAATATTGTTACCTACAGTGGATTTAAAATTATACATAACAAAGTTGCCTATACCTAACAGAAAAGCAGCACAGAAGCGAAGATGTGTGACAGTTACCTTTCGTGGCATTTTGATCTTATTTGAAGTCAGAAAACATGAGAGCATTGTGCCGTGATTCTTGTCCAGCCCTTTCTCTCTGGGTAGTACAGATTTATAGTTGTTTCTGTTACTGGTTTGTCATTTTTGAGTAGAGATTTGAAATTTGCAGAAACATCAGAGTGTGGTGGTGCATGCCTGTAATTGCAGCATTCAGGAGGCTGAGGCAGGAGGATCACCATGAGTTCAAGGCCAATGTCAAATACATAGTGAGACAATCCAAAAAAAAACAATTTTGCAGAATTCTTTCATATCTGTTATTTTACTTAACCCTGACAGCAGCCCAGGAGGTAGGTGTTACTTTGTTCTTTTCTAAAGATGATGAAGTCCCAGAGATTGTTCCATTGGATCATCCAGGTAACAGAAGGGCTTTGAAGAGTCCATAAATGCCTGAGTAAATAAAATGTGGCCAATTTCACATTGTTTTTATTTTCCTGATTAGATTCTTTATTATGTAAGCCACATAACTGAATTCTAAAAGATTCAATGATCATTTAAAAATATATGTGTACTGCCTATAATCCCAGCACTCAGGAGGCTGAGGCAGGAGGGTGGCCACAAGAGCAACACCAGCATGTACTACGTGGTGAATTCAAGGCCGGCCTGATCTACGTAGTGAGACCTTGTCTCAAAACAAAAATCTGTGTATCTTTACTTGTTTAATTGACCACAGCGTAAAAAATGACCTTATACTCCCTCAGTGTTAGGACTACTTTGATTAGAACATGTCCTTTTTATTTAAAAAAAATTTAGTAATACATGGATGTGCAGTACACAGTGATTATTTTCATTGTGAAGAGTTGGTACATGTACATAACACACTGTAATTCTTTTTACTTTTAGGATGTCATTTTTTGAAACAATTTTTTCTCTGTAATGTGGGTTGTGAAGTTGGTATGGAGTTATGAAGAAAACTTCAGAGATCTTTTAAAATGTTATTTACATCTCTGGAAAAAGTACAACTATAAATATGTTTTCATAACTGAATCTGTATGTGTTTAGTCAAAAGGCAGTATTGGAAACTGGCCTGAAAAGTGTCCAGATGTACATAAGGACTTCAAAATTAGTTGTTCACTTTACATCTCTACCTCAGGTTTGTGTTGACTAGTAACAAAGGACCATTTTGGTTTTTATTTGTTCACTCATCTTATGATAAAGCAGCATTTACTTAGGCAGATTATCCTAACTGTATATAACATAAGCTTGAGGCTGTTAAAATGGACTTAGCTGAGGGTTGTGATGTAAGTGTCTGGGGGTGAGGATGGTTTTCCTTATACCTTTGCTCGTGTGTCTAATAGAGAAAACTTCTTGTGACGGTAGTGTTGGTTTATAAGTGTTAGATGTAATTAATATGATAGTTGTGTGGTTTGGGTTTGATTTACCACTGCACCAAAAGCTTTGGTTAGGCCAGGTTTTTAGCTCAGTGGCTTAAGCGCCTGCCTGGCAAGCATGAGGTCATAAGATTGATCCCTGGTTGGGGAAAAAAAAAAAAAAGAAGCTTTGATTACTTTAAAGCTCTGGAAGTCTGCCTGGCAGCTGTGTGTTTGCTGACATTTTTTAAATGGACAGCGTTAAAGCAGAAGGAGCCATTGATTGTTGGGACTGTTCCCTAGCTAGTTCAGTTTTTTATCGGGTAAGCCACACGATGTAGCCATAGAGTCAGAGGCGTTCACCCTTCCGCCGGCTGGCGGTTAGGAGCAGTGCTTTGAACTGCATCTTCCGGTGCAGCGCAGAGGAGCCGCAGTCAGCAAACGGAACAGCAGTGTCTGCCCTTGGGGTCCATGGCATGGACCCGGGATGCTGAGCACCAGCGTGGCCTAACCTCACGTCTGTGTGTGTGTGACAGCAGGCCACAGCAACTTCGCACTCACCAAGGCTTATGCCCACAGCTTAAGTTACCTGCAGAGAAATATTTCAGCATGTGAAAAGTCATCTCTCGTCTGACCGCATCAGGCCTTTGATACTTTTTCCATTCATTCATTCATTCATTCATTCATTCATTGACTCAGAGGATCCTGCTGTGTAGTTCAGACTGGCCTGGGACTGACTATGTCGCCCAAGCTGGCTGCAAACTCCTGAGGGGAAGGGATTTTTTGCCTCAGCCTTCCAGGTAGCTGGGCCGGTAGGCACCACCGTGACCAGTACATTGTCTTTGGAACACAGATGTCTCCTGTTGTCCCCTGTGTCCCCTGTGGGCCACGTGGCTGTCTGTCTTCTTTATCTACTGTTACATAGAGGATGTTGCTAGACTCTGCCTAGATGTTTGTTCCTGGGGTGATTACCGCATAGTGCAGCTCATCACGCTTTGGATTGACTTAGAAAGAGACCTGTTATCCCACCAAATCTTGAAATTTTATTGGCTGCCTGGTGTTTACCGCACGGGGAACCAGGGCTCCTCTTCAAAGCTGATTCTGCAGAGGAACGTCTTCCAAAGGTCTTGTCTGCTCCCGCAGGTCCGGTCCTTGTCTGTCTTTTCATAGTCTGCCTTCAGCACCTCCCTTCCCATCAGCTTGCAGCTCAGATGGGAAGGACAGCAGTCTTGCCATTTACCTATTTTTCTAACTCCAGCCATAAATTCGCCTTTGAGCTTGAAAGTGACAGCTTGCCAAGTGAGTTTTTACTTCAGCGTGGTGTGAGTGATGAGGACAAGGAGTGGTAGGAGCTCCCAGAGGGACGCAGGAAGCCCTTGATGTGGTCACAGTGCAGAACTGTCCTTTAGCCTGTTCCGGTTGCTTCTGAGGTCAGGGCTTCTAATGACAAATCAGGCTTTTAACGTCAGCCTCTGCTGCCTCAGGTTAATGCCCTCACCCAGTAGTGATCGTGCAGCGTCATGATGAGAACTTTACAGTTGCTTTTGTTTTCAGCCTTTTATTTCTTCCTCACCTTTTTTTTCTTTTTTAAGCAGAAATAGAAACTATTTCCCTAAACAATACTTCTGAAGCTACCACTGACTTAAAACAAATTTGCCAGTTGTAGTGTCACACACCAAAATCCTGGTACTTGAGAGGCTGAGGCAGGAGAGCCCCTTGAATTCGAGGCTAGCCTTGACTACATAGTGAGTTCCAGGTTAGCCTGTGTTACGTAGCAAGGCCTTGTCCATAAAAAAATCCTTACGGGACAAAAGATTAATAGTTTCTTAATGTTAAAGTTAGAGTTGTTTTTTAGAATCCAAACAATCATAAATGCAAAAACTACCTTTTTGTTGGATTGCATGCAGTTTTTTGAGAACACAATAAATCTAGGGTAAGATATTAATGCCAGGATTTGGTTACACGGTTCAGTTTCTGGATCTGTCATAGCCCTGCCTTTTCCCGTCTTTTCCATATCAGTGACGCCCACTCATCTGTCCTCTAGGTCTCTCTTCCTGCTTTTAGTGCCCAGGGCCCTGGCTATCCTCTTTGCTCCTTTGCAGGCTTCCTCCTCTCTCACCATTACTGTTGGAATACCCAGGGCGCAGTGTTTTTCTATTGTCTGTCCCTTAGTGCTGTCATGCACACCGGTGACTCCAGACATTTCCCTGCCTGCCACTCCTCACGTTGCCACCCCGTAGCTTTACACTGCGATGTGCATTTATGTACACTAACAGTCACGTCTTACTTGAAAGTTTCTTCCACTTCTGCAGCTTTGTTGAGGTATAGCCGATACAGAGTACCGTGATTCTGGTGTGTGTATAACATATGAAACCCATCACTCCCCAAATGTAACTCCTCCAGAGGTCCCTGGTCTTACTTAGAACCCAGCCCTCTCCTTCCCAGCCCCATTCAGTCGCAGATTTACTTTCTGTCACTGTGAATTAGTTTGCATTCTTGTAGAATTTTTTCATATGTTAGATCATGTGTTATGCTCTGGGAGAGAGTCTAGCTTCTTTGACTCAGTGTATTTTTCCTGAATTTTGTCTGTGTTGTCTCAGTGGTTGGTTTGTTCCTCTTTCCTGCTGGATGGCATCCTTTGGTGTGGACATGTAACAGGTTTCAAGTCCATTCAGTTGGTAGGGATCTGCATTATTTCTAGGTTTTGGCTATTAAGAGTTTGATTAGGTTCGTTTTATCAATTTTCTTCTTTTGTAACTTAGGCTTTTGCTATCCTGTTAGACATTAGTGTACTGTATGTGGATATATGCTTTCATTTTTCTTGAGTAAATTCCTAGGGATAGAATGGATCAGTAATACAGCAGCTTTGTGTTTAACTTTATCTTAATTGCCAAGCCATTTTTATTTTTTAAAATTTTTAATTTTTTGCTAAGCCATTTAAAATTTTTTTTTAATTTTTAATTTCTTTTGGTACCGGTGATCAAACTCATGACCTTGCACTTGCCAAGCAGGCGCTTACACCACTGAGCTAAATCCCTGGCCCTGCTAAGCCGTTTTTAAAGCAGTAATATTTACATTTGTACCAGTATTGTGTGAGTTTCAGTTCTTTCAGATACACTCTTAACAATTGGAGTGATGTTTTATTTTTTAAATTTTAGCTGTTCTATTAGCTTATTATATAGAAATAGAATAATTTTGTTTATTGGCCTTTTATCCTGTAATTTTGCTTGGTTCACTTATTAATTCTAATGACCTTTTCCGTAACGCTGTAGGATATCCCACAGATGTGTCCACATATGTGTTCCCGAAGGACAGACACTTCTTTCTCACTGTTCTCCCTGCCTTTTCTGTCTTCCCTGCAGAACTTGTAGTGGTAACTGAGACTGCCTCCTTCCTCCGCTAAGGGGAAACGTTGAGTCCTTCGCCATTAGTTATAAAGCCAGCTGTGAGTCTTCTGTCATTGCCCTTTGTCACCAAGTACTGTGACTTTATCTTTCACGTGGTGACCACTCTGCTGTGTGTCCCGTCTCATGTTCTCCGCTGGCATCTGTTCTGTGTTTACCCACTGGGAATGGTGTAAGGTGTCACCAACCTCACATGTGCAGAGCCAAAGCTGAGGTTCTTCCTGTGCCCCGCCTCCCTCTCACCTGGCGACCAGCATTTCCCATCTAGTCAGACCACCCCCAGGACTCCTCCTTCCTCCTCTGCCCACACCTCGCTGGGCAGGGCGTCGGCAAGTCCTGTTCTCTGTTTTAATTAGCCTCGACCCCAGTAAGCCACTGCACCTTGCCTCGCTGCCGCCTGCTGTCCCGGCACCTTTCTGTCCCTGCCCTGACAACCCATGCTCAGCATGCGAGTGCCGTCATTCTGTAAAACTACTTTCTGCCTGTGAAGATAAGTGTTTTAAATGTGATTTTTATTAGCACGTGAATGTACAGTTTTAAGGCTCAGAAAAAGTGAGTTATTTACTTTGTTTCAGAGAAATATTTCTTAGCGTTTCTGAAAGATCAGCCTGCTCTATCTGGTGTTTGGTCAGTTTTTGGTGTCTTCTTTTTTCTTTTTCTTCCACCAGTGATTAGATGAGATCACCACTGTCAGTGCTGATTGCTGTGTGTTTTCAGCAGCCTGCTGGATTTCCCCTGGTTTTACATTATTTTAGTGTTAAGACCTCACATTGAAATGGAGCACCACCCCCTTGCGCGCCCGCTGCCTGACTTGGTCACCCCGAGCAGACTGGGGTGGGATCTGCGGCCCAAAGCCCTGGAGTCGGCAGCTGCCCCTGGCTTGGGAGGAGCAGGGACGGCATCTCTTTTTTTTTTTTGGTGCTGGGGATCGAACTCACGACCTCGCGTTTGCCAAGCAGGCACTTACACTGCTGAACTAATCCCCCAGCCTCTGCCAGCTTTGAGTGGCTGCTGTGGTGAGCCGGGTCTTAGGCTAGCGCTGACTTTGGTCATTGTTTCTTCCATGTTTGGTGATCCTTTGTGCTGTTGACAGACCATACTGAAAAAATAAATAAAGGCTTTTGAGGGTTCAGAACAAAGATAAAATCTTATAAAGGATAAATGGAAAATTCAAAGTTAGATTATGAATTTCCTGGCTGATTTCATAGGCTATATATGAGAAAGACACTGAAGAGTCTTCAAATAATTGGTTTAATTTTGTAATTAGTTAATAGTAACAGTCAGCAAGGACTATGTCTAACAGCATTTTGGGACAGAAGATGTGAGATATGGCTTATGTACAATAAGATCTGCACTGCCAGGAGTGTGGTGCACACCTGTAATTCCAGTACTCGGGAGGCTGAAACGGGAGGATTGCTGCAAGATTGAAGCCAGTTGGGGCTCCATAGTGAGTTCAAGACCATCCTGAACTACATAGCAAAACCCTACCTCAAAATAAATAAATAAATAAGTAAGTAAGTAAGTAAAATCTGCACTTAGAAGTTGTGTATCAGGGCCGGGGATTTAGCTCAGTGGCTTAAGCGCCTACCTGGCTAGCTCAAGGTCGTGAGTTCGATCCCCGGTACCAAAAAAAAAAAAAAAAAAGAAAAGTTGTGTATCTTCTGAGTTTGGACAAACTATACAATAGTGTAACAATCGCCACATTCAAGGAGAATATTTCTGTCATCTACATGGTTTCCTTGTCCTCATAGAGGCTTAATCTTAATGTTAAAAAAAATGTGAGTAGTTATATGTTCTTGGATATCATATTTAAATACTCAAAGATTAAAACATTGAAATGGCTTTGAAGGTTATTTGAGCACAATATAGCAGTCTGTCATAGTTGTGGTCATTACTTATCCAACCATTCACTCCAGTGTGAAATTGTTCAAATACCAGGAAAATGATTTCTGCTTAACTCCAATAAGAGGATGCTTTAAAATCATATGATGTCATGCCGAAATACTCTATTTTTGAATATTACAGAAGAAAATTCCACAAGACAGAGTGAGGATTTGGGAAGCCAGTTTACAGAAATTTTCATTAAGCAGCAAGAAAATGTCACTCTGCTGTTGTCTTTATTGGAGGTAAATACAGACACTTGGTATTTTTGTCATCTTAATGAGCTTTTTTGTTGCCTTTTGGGGTGTTACTGGAGAAGCAGCATGTATGTGGTATGATCCAAAAATATGGTGAATATTTAGATTTCCAAACAATTTATTACAGTAAAAAACACATCAGAATTAACCCCCCCTTCAAAATACTCGCCCTTGCTTCAAGCACACTCAGTGCATCAATCTTGCCACTGTCTGAAGCGGTTCCGGAGGTCTTCTGGGACTTCAGTTGTGCTGTTGTGGCTGCCCTTGTGACGTCCTGATTGATTCAGAATGCTTGCCTTTCGTGGTCATTTCGTGTTTGGGAAAGAGCCAGAAATAGCATGGCACCTGATCTGGTGAATGAGGGCAATGAGAACACCATCATGTTTTATGCGGGTTCCTTTCCATTGCATGGTATCCAGTAGCAGCGTTCACCACAGTTTTGATCACCTAGAAGGAGGACTTCTAGAACCACTTCAGACGGTGGCAAGAACGATGAGATAAGCGTTTAAAGCAAGAGAGGTATTTTAAGATGGGTTAATGGCAGTGCATCTTTTACTATAATGACATTTTTATTTAAAGGTTCAGTATATTTCAATCATCCCTTGAATATACATAAAGAAGTAGTGAAATTTGTGGTATCATACTTCTGCATGAACACAAAAGGCCCATATACATGTTTTAAGGAATAGAATCTGTTAAACTATTATCTGTATCTTTACAGTTTTGAGCATTTCATGTCGATGTGGTATACTGTAGTTTGTTGCTTAACCTGCTTCCTCTGTGTCTTGCAAAATGCTGTACATCCCATCACTAATATTTTAGTTTAATTTTACTATTTTTGCTGCTTTTTATTTATAAAATTACTTTTTACAGGTTTGTTATTTCTAGTTTCTGATGCCACTATTAGTTGAAAGAATGTTTTTCTTCAATATGTGCATCATAAATGTTAAATATTTTAAATTCTTATATTGTAGGAGTTTGATTTCCATGTTCGATGGCCTAGTGTGAAGCTTCTGACTTCGCTCTTAAAACAACTAGGTCCTCAGGTGCAACAGATTATTTTAGTTAGTCCCATGGGTAAGTGAGTTATCTTCTTTTTGTAATCTTGGTTTAAAACTAAGAGCTATTTCCTAGACAAAGGGAATGAAACTGTGTTCTGATGAACTGTTATTTGCAGTGTATGTTGTGGTCTACCGGTATTTTTCTCATGGTTGTTTCCTCTAGGTGTTTCAAGACTGATGGACTTACTAGCAGATTCCAGAGAAGTTATACGCAATGATGTAAGTTACGTTGAAAGCTCCAAGGATATGCAGCCTTTTTTTGTCTTTGTGGATAAAATCATTGTTGACCCTTATCATGACTCATAAGAAGTTAGATGTGGAAAAGTGGGCAACGCTCAAATGTTTAGGTTACATATACAAGGCCACACTATTCTTTTGTTTTCTGTCTACCCAGTATTTGAGGTTAGAAAAACCATTTTGCTATTGAAATTTATTGCTCTAGTTAGGTAGATGACACGTACCTGTAGTCCCATCGCTCTGGGAGGCTGAGGCAGGAAAACCACAAGTTGAGGCCCAGCCTGGCAAATGAGTGACATAACAAGATCCTATCTCAGCACATACAAATGGACTAGAAAGCTAGTTCAGTGAGAAGGCCCTGGACTCAGTCCTCAGCACGCTGAAAACATGTCTTCCTCCCACGAGTTTAGGCTTCCTGATCTCCCCTTCTGAAAGGTTGTGTCAACGCAGAGCTATACCTCCACAGTTCCCTTTTCTTTCTCGGGAGCAGGGAAAACATTCCCGGACTCCAAACATCTGTGTAACTTTGCCAAGCAGTGCCACAAAGTATTTCCAAGAATTTTCCTTGGTAACCTCGGTTTGGCTGAGAGCACGATTTGCTCTAGAGTTATTTTCCATTCTTATTTATTTTAATATTTGCATATAGGTTTGCATAATTTTTATTATTACTCTCTTGGTTGCTGGGGGCCCAGCCCACATCCTTGTACACAGGAGGCAGGTGCCCCACCACTGACTAAAAACCCCTGGCCCGAAGTTTTGAGCATTTCATGTCGATGTGGTATACTGTAGTTTGTTGCTTAACCTGCTTCCTCTGTTGTTACCTACAGCTTGGTCAGAACTGAGTTGCACTGGCGCTGGGAGTGTGGCTCAGCCTGGTCTAGTGTGCTTGGAGCCCAGGGTTCAATCCCTAGCACCACAGAAAAACCAAAACTCTGTGTTTGTTAGCTAGAGATAGCAAGTGGAAAAAATCTTCCTAAACTCTGGGGCTAGAGCAGCGATAGCTAACCTTTTAGAACTCAGCCTGTGTGGCACGTGTGCCATAGGTTTGCCGCCCCTGAGCGAAGGGGTCCTGTGTAGCCAGTTCAGTCTCCACGTGTACAGGAGAAGCCCCAGAGTACAGAGCCTGAGTGACTTGTGGTTGGTAGTTGGTCTCACTCGTGTACTTATACTTGCCCCTCTCTGCAGTTCTACTGAAAGTCATTTCACTGCCTTTAGCATCAAACTGGTTAGTGCCAAAACAAAAACAAAAGTATTAACTTCGCTTCATGTAGAGAATTTTTAACTTATATAAAGTTTTATGGTAGATGTAGCATGCAGTATTATAGATGCTAAAGTTATACAGTAAATATAGCACATGAGAAACATTTTTTTGGTGGTGGTGGTGCTGGGAATTTAGCCCAGGGCCTTCATGCTGAGCTACATCCCCAGCCCATTTTTATATTTCACTTTGAGTCATGGTTTCACTAATTCACTCAAACTTGTGGTCCTCCTGCCTCAGCCTCTCAGAGTGCTGAGATTTCAGGTTTGCACCACCACCCATGGGCATTTTCTATTCTTTAATATTATAAGAATTGTCTTTATGGGGAGATGTTGATTTAGGGTTTTACTGTGTAATTGAGGCTGGCCTTTAACTTGCTGTGTAGCCCAGGCCAGCCTGGAATTTGCAGTTTTTCCGCTTTAGCCTCCTGAGTGCTGGGATTATAGACATGCAGCACCATACCTGGCCAGAATTGTCTTACTGTGAGCATCCCTCTGTCAGGACTTCTGAATACCTTGCCTTGATTAACACCATTGTCATTTATTTTACTTTTTAGGTATAGAATTGATGTTTTTGTACTGGGAACCAAACTCAGGGTCTTACCTGTGAGGCAAACGTTCTACCACTGTGCTGCCCCTCTGACCTCACCCGCATATTACGTCTATGACTACGTTATCTGCTGTTTTCCTTTAACTCTCTTTTCTTTCTGTTCCAAACCTTTTCTTCCCTCAGTTTTTGAGACAGATAAAATGGTTGTCTATATATGTTGGCTTTCATTAGTTTTATGACTAGGAATTTTGTTGGAATGTCTAAATGTTTGTTTTACACGTCTTAGTCATATTTTCTATGGTTTCAATGAATTTTTCCAAGAGGATGGGGGAAAGAAACTAACATATATTTAGAACCAAGAATATAGTAGGTTCTGTGGAATTCATTCTCCTTCCCATGTTTGAGGTTTTCTAGGGCTTTATTTAAGAACATCACGAAGTGCTGTGTTTGCCTGTTTTGCACACGTGTGCACTGAGAGGCAGCATTTCTGCCGTTGCTTGCACTTACACAGCTGTGAGTGGGCAGGGAGGCGTGAGAGCCACTTCGCCAGTCTCGGAGCCCAGCACTGGCCTCCGCTGCCTCCTCTCGCCAGTGTGGCAGTTGAGCTCCAGTGGTGGTGCGGGTGGGCGACACTGCCTCTGTGCGCCTGCCTTTGCCCCGGCCTGGGGGCACAGACCTGCCGGGCAGGCAGGAGCAGTGCAGCTCAGGGTGGGCCGGCTCAGCTTCCTGTGGGCGCCCCTTCCTTCACGCCTTCCTTCAACCAGCCCCCGGCTATGAGCTGGCTCTAGGGACCTTCGAACCAACTGCTCCCTGTTCTTCCTCCGAAATATTATCTATGCTTATTTCATAAGATCCTTGCTGGCTCTTTAACCATCATGGATACTTACGGCTCATCAGTACTTGTTTTTACTGAAATAAGCAGAAATGGGTAATAAGCAGAAAAATGACTTCTAGAATGACAAAGAAGTAGCAAAATAACCCAGGTTAGTCAAAACTCAGAAAACTGAAAAGGCAGAGGTAGATAGCACTGGGCACTGTGCTGTGCTGGTCATCACATCTAGCAGGTGTGAGTTTTCATCTTTCATTTGTTTGTTTGTTTGTTTGTTTGTCTTTTGACTTGGAATCAAATTTTGGAAATGAGGGCCAGATGTTTACGAGGATTTCTGACTTGCTGTTAGAACGTGGCCGTGCTCTTCCTGGCGAGCAGTGGGTCCGGGGGTCCTGGGGGAGGGTTTCATCCAGCTCCACTCAGTGGGCACAGCGAGTGCCGTGTGGTGATGGGGGACTGTGGGGAAATTGCTGTTACGTCCAGCAGTCAACGATGATAGAATTAGGAGTGTGGATGTGGTATCTAGGCAAGGCGCTGTGCCTTTGAGGGTCATAACCTCGAGGAGGCAAATTACTTTTCTGTCCTGTTTTCCCTATCCGTACAGGAGTGGAACTTAGGAAATTCCTGCCAGTTCTAAACTTCTGTGGGATTTGTATTAATTTTAAGATGTCTTGTAAATGTGGTACCCCGCTGGACACTGTTTTTCTTCTCTCCTAGGGCGTCTTACTACTCCAGGCACTGACAAGAAGCAATGGTGCAATTCAGAAAATAGTTGCCTTTGAGAATGCTTTTGAGAGACTGCTGGACATTATCACTGAGGAGGGGAGCAGCGACGGAGGTAGAGTGTGAGGAGACTGCTTATGTGCCCACAGAACCATTGGCTCGGGCACATGTGGAGGGTGAAATGGGCGCACGCTTTCTCTCTGTGGTGTAAGGGCCGATGTCCTCATCCTTTGCCTTTGATGTTCGTTAGGCGTCTGTGCTGTAAGCTGGTGTCTTTCATCATTTCTGGAGCACTCTGGCTCTGCCTCCCCCGGTACTGCTGTGCCACGCTCCTCTGCCTGCCTGTGGTGGGGAGAAAGCCCGGGCACTTTCTGGATTGGCAGAGGCTGCGTTGCCGTAGTCAGTGGTGAGTGTGACGGGGAGGCGGCTGGATGTTCCCTTCAGGAGAGCAGCGGGCGTGAGTTCCCTGCGTGTCTGAGG
Organism: Dolichotis patagonum; assembly: GCA_004027295.1. Lineage (NCBI taxonomy): Eukaryota > Metazoa > Chordata > Mammalia > Rodentia > Caviidae > Dolichotis > Dolichotis patagonum. Next base: position 17,002 of record PVJX010028021.1, read on the forward strand.
AACACCGGAGAGCATCCCCAGGACAAGACGCACAGCAGTGGGTGGGCAGGTGGTTAGGGCAGCGGAGGGGCACCACGTCCCTCTGCTGCCTTGGTACAAAGGTAGCAGAAGACGGCAGTGTTTGACAGGGCTCGGGCTTTTCCGGGGAGGTTTTGCAAATCAAGGGAACTTGGCAGATTGTAGACTGGGCAAAATGTAGATCTGTATAATCTAAGCTAGGCAGGCAAGGAAGTAAGAAAGGAATTTTTTTTTAAAGAGAAAAAGGCATTTGATTTATGAGTTGAGAGTCTCTCAGGGAAGCCTTAGAACAAATAAGAGGTGCTTTAGCCGGAAAGGTAGGAGGTTTGGTAAAAGATTGTGAATTGTCACTGAAGGGAGACCACAGAACTAGGAGGTCCAGATGTCATCTGGGCTGTAGTTGACAGTAAAATCACTGAAAGTGATAGCAGGGCTCCGAAAAGGAGACTTCGAACAAGATGACTGGTATTTTTAGTGATAGAAGGTGGCGGCTGCAGATTCGCAGTGTGGGGTTAGCTGACACAGGTAGCAGTGGCTCTTGCTAGGTGAGTGCTGGGAACCTTCAGGGCTTCACAAGTTGCCCCAGGCACCCTGAAGCAAGGCCTGCTGGAATGCGGGCTGCAATGCGTTGGGAGACCGGGACTGGCTGTGTCCGAGGCTCCGAGAAATGTGCACGTTAAACAGGAAGTTAAATTAGTGAGTTAAAAGTGTACGTTTTATGTACTAATTTTGAATTGGGACCTGAACTTTTTCTGTGTATGTGGGTCTGCTGCTTCAGGTTTTCGACCTTGCTGGACTCCTTGTCCCTGCCTCTGTCCTGTGGGATTTATGTTTCAGGCTCTTTGAAACGGAGGGCAGGCTCTCTCTCAGTCTTTTTACAGTTCTTCCCTGTCTGTCAGATTGGTAATATCCGTACTTCACTAGACACCCATTTTTAGTGATTTGCTTCCTTCAGTTTTGTCAAAGACTTCCATTTAATTTTCATAAAAATAACCTCTTTTCAAATTTACACGTTGCCAGTTTATATAACATTTCATTAATAAGCAGTGAATTAACATAGTGAATTTGTAAACAAAAATAACTGAGATATAATGCCAAGGAGTGATCCTTGAAAGAAAAAAATCAGTTTTTAAATGTTTAGATTAAAACTTAGAATTCATTAAAATTAAAAACTTGTTCTGCCAAAGACATTGTTAAGAGAATGAAGCCAGACTGCAGACTGGGAGAGAGTATTTGCAAAAACATATGTCTGAAAAAGAACTTTAAATCAAATATACCAAGAACTCTTAAAACAAGCCAATTAAAAATGGGCAAAAGATCTGAACAGATCCTCACCAAAGTAGATACACAGAAGGCAAACACATATACAGATAGATACTCAAGACTGTATGTCTTAGGGAACTCATTAAAACAGTAAGTAAGACCTCACCACATATCTCTTCTCACGGTGAAAATGAAGACCTCAGAGGCCGCCACCAAGTGCTGTGAGGTCGAGCAAGAGCAGAAGCTCAGACGGGGCCAGCGGGTGTGAGACTGTAGAAACCCACTTTGGAAGGCAGCATGGCGGTTTCTCACAAAGCTAAACATGGAGTCGCTATTTGATCCAAGAGTTGTGCTCCTTGATATTTACCCAAATTAGTTTGAAACTTATAAGTACACAAAAGCCTGCACGTGAATGTTTATCCATAATTGCCAAAACTGGGATGCAACCAAGCTATCCTTTAGTATGTGAATGGATAAACTGTAGTAATCTGTACAATGGGATATTCACAATAAAAAAGAAGAGTTATAAAACCACAAAAGGATGCCTATTACTAAGGAATGCCAACTATATAGCATTCTGGGGAAGACAAAACTACAGACATAATAGGATTGTTGATTACAGGGATTCAGGGGGAGGGGAAGGAGATATGAATACATGAACCACAGGACATTTTAAGGCGGAGAAACTATTCTGTATGAAACTGTAGCGGTAGACTGTTGTTTGTTAAAACCCATAGAACTTTCTAGAACCGCAGAGGATTCACGAGGGCAAGCCTGAATGCAAACTATGGACTTGAGTCATAGTGTTGATGTTTGTTGACCAGTTGAAACAAATGTACTGCACTAAATGTACTACACTACGAGTGCAAGCTATTGATAAAAGGCAAAAGTAGGAGGGAGAATTTGTAGACGCTTTATTTATACCCAGTTCTCTGCACCTAAAAAAAGTCTGATTGTTGTAGACAGGCATGCCAACCAGTGGGAGCCCAAGCGCAGGTGGGGAGGGGCCCAGCAGTTCAGCTTGCTTTGTGAAGGACAGCAGGTCCCTGGTACTTGGTCAGGAACTGTGGAAAGTAGCCTGAGGTGTGGCCTGAGACGGAAAGAGATCCAGGTGGTAAGAGTCATGTTTCAGAAACCAAGGTAAGGCGACCTCAGGAGACAGACAAGTGGCCAGTGCTTCCTAGAGAAGCACACGCAAGATAGGAGAGATCCACTCAGTGAGAGTTAACAGTCAGCTACTGTGCAGACGCCTGACACTCTGTGTGCTCTGGTTCTGTCTGTGCCGACGAGATAGAGGAAGTGGGTGTGCATATCACCCTGTGCTCACGAGTTACCAGCTGTGCAGGTAGACACTACCTGATGGTGAAGAGAGACGGGCATGGAGCTGGGACCTCGCCTGTCCTTGGGTCATGATAATTCTCCTGAAAGATGGCCTTTAATCTCGGATTTCAGTGAAAAGTAGGAGAGTTGCTGTGGTGTGTGGGTGGGTGCACATAGAAGTCACGAGATTGAGAAAGAGCAGGCAGGTTGCAGCCTTCGTGCTTAGGAGTCTGTTCGAACTGGTGTTTGCCCTGCTACCCCAAGAGGTGCACGGTGTGGAAATACAGTACAGGTTCCTGCCAGTGTTGGGGATTGAATTTTCTTTCAGCTGTTTTCAGACATAATGGTGCATTTTACGTTCTTTCCCCAGGCATAGTTGTCGAAGATTGTTTGATTTTGCTCCAAAACTTGTTAAAAAACAACAATTCAAATCAAAATTTTTTTAAAGAAGGCTCATATATTCAGCGCATGAAACCTTGGTTTGAAGTTGGAGATGAGAATTCTGGCTGGTCTGCACAGAAAGTGACAAATCTTCATCTAATGCTACAGGTAAATGGTGTGCTCTCCTTAGACACAAACATGGTAAGAGTATGGTGATTCTTTCAAAGGAGAGAAAATCAATTGGGTTTGATAAGTCCTAGATACTTGGTTTCCAGCAGGCTTTAACACACCTCAATAAGGAGATTTACAGTTATATTCAGAGAGAGTGAGGTCCCCTGCCCTCCTCCCCAGCTTTCCTATTAATATCTCACAATATTGTTTTTTCTTTTGTTCTTCTCTCCTGTCCTTGTATATTATTACTTTATTTGTCTTTTTTGAGACAGGGTCTCATGCAGTTCAGGCTTGCCTTGAGTTCACACTGTAGTCTAGGCTGGTCTCAAAGTTGCAATGATCCTCCTGCCTCAACCTCCCGAGTGCTAGGATTCCAGGCGTGCACCACCACACCTGGCCCTCTTGTATTATTTAAAGCAAATCTAGAGATGCAGTTTCCTCATAGATTTTGCATTCGAGAGTAAGCTCAAGTTTGTTTAATGGAGTGTAGCACATATAAAAAAATACAGTAGTCCAGTTACATGGTGAGTTGGTTCTTTGTTTTTTCACTTTGAAAGAGTGAATCATCTGGGCCAGGTGTGGTGGTGGCCGCCCAGAGCCCCAGCTGCATTAAGGAGGCTAAGTCCAGGCCCACATTGACAACACCGTAAGACCTGGTCTCAAAAAATATGTGCGTTGTAATGGTCTTAGCTGCCTTAGTGTGGCTGAGACATGATGCCCAACACCCGCAGCTTAAAAGGAGGAGAGGTTTATTTTGGCTCGTAGTTTGTGGAGACTGGATCCCAGGAAGGGTGCACAGCCCGGGGGCATGGTGGAGGAGCGACCGCTGGTGGCATGGCAGTGGGACGCAGTGAGATCAAGGGAGCTGAAGGGTATCACACACACACACACCCCATTCCAGCCATGCCCATGGTGACCACCTCTTCCCACCGGGCTCCTCCTCCCAGCATCAGCACAGGCAGCAGTATACCCGTCAGGGGCGAATGCTATGTTGCTCTCATGACCCAGGCACTTCCCAGAGCCCCACTGTGAGCAGTGAGCTTCTGAAGGGAGGTCTAGCTAAGAGCCATAGCACTAACTTCCCCAGGTTATTAAAGCTTCCCTTTCTTGGTGGTGCTCGCCTGTAATTCCGACTACTTGGGAGGCTCAGGCAGAGGATAGCAAGTTCCAGTCTGGCCCGGGCATCTTAGCAAGGTCCTGTCTCAAATTAAAAAATAAAAACAGCTGGGGATGTAGTTTTTAGTGTGGAAGCCCTGGATTCACTCCCCAGTACTACAGCAGCAATAAACTGCTTTCGTGTAGACTGGTGGAGACCATAACTCTGGGAGCCAGGGGCTGAGGTGGTTGATGTGTCCATGGCCCCAGAGATGCAGGCTGTGCTGTGAGTGCGCAGTTTGAGTGCTCTGCCTCCGTGACTGTTCGGGTGGATTGCACTCTGGGTCATCAGTGGGCACCGAAGGAAATGCGTCAGTGTTTTCCTGTTGGTCACATGTGTCCTAGTTATAATCACAGCTGAATTCTAAGCAGTGGAACAGTGGAATTGATCTGCCTGAGGTTTGGTTTTGTTTTCTTAAAGGGACTGAGGTCTTGCTTTGTTCCCTTGTGAGCTCAAGCAGTCCTCCTGCCTTGGCTTCTGTAGTAGCTGGTACTACAGGTGTACCTGAGGAGTTTTATCTATATTTTGCAGATTAAAATCCAGAAAAATACGTTTGGAATAAATTTTTAGTTAATCATTCACATTGTAAGTCAAAACCCGTCTTGTTACAACGTCTAAAAATGTCCACTAGTTTTACTGTAGAATAATGCAAGGCTTTCTTGTGATCGTATTTTACATAGTGTTTGAATGCCGTTGTTAGGTTTTCCTTTATTAAAAGTGTTCCCTCCTTTAGCCGTGCCACCTACTGTTTTGTCTTCTAGGAATTTGGTAATTAGCTTCTCTGTTTACATCGTCAGATTCTGCTCTTTGGGAATCTCAGCAGCTATTAGATGATGTTAAAGAATTGTTGATTTGTTAAGTATAGCAGTGAGTATATTTTTGTTTGTTGCTGCCGTTGGTTTTGACGGGTTGCTTAGCTGTGACTCTAGGAACTTGTGTGTGCTAGGCAAGCACTGCATCACTGAGCTACATCCTCAGGCAAATAAAAAATAAAAAACAAACTTTAAAAATCATTTTTACTTTGAGATTGGGTTTCACTGGATTGCTCACAGTGACCTCAAACTCAAGATTCTCCTATCTCAGCCTCCCAGTTAGGTAGGATTACAGACATATGCCACTGTTCTGGCTACTTTTAAACTCCCTGTCAGAAGCTCCCTGTCAGTTGGAGATGCATCCAGAAAACTAATGAGAAAAATGGCTTTTTCCTCGTCCGCCTTTCCTGGTACTAGGAATTGAATCCAGGGACTTCTCACTGAGCTATATCCCCAACCCTTTTTATTTTTTATGTTTGAGACAGGTTTCATTAAGTCACCAAGTTGCCCAGGCTGGGCTCAAACTTGAAATTCTCCTGCCTCAGCCTCCCAGTTAGCTGGGATTACAGGTAAATGCCACCATACCCTGCTCTGGTTTTTACAGTACACATAGTAGTAGTAAGAGGAGGGAAATAAGAAAAAAATGAAAAGAAGTCTGACTAATCAACCCTCTTTGATATTTATTAAACCAGACATGTAAAAATCTAAATAATCTATTTCATTATTCACTTGTTTAACTAGTGTTTGAGGTTTTTTTCCAAATTCTATCAATTCCTCAGCTCCTTTTATGCTCCAACATTAAAATATTTTTCCAGCCTATTTTATTTTTTAATGTTCACCTCCCCCATGTGTACCTACTGTAATAATAAAGTTGTTGTAATCTGCTCTGTTATGTTACTTACTGCTTTGACGGATCTGCTGTAAAATATTGGGTAACATGGTGTCATAAGTCTTGATCTAGATAGAAAAAATTTGGTTCATGTGTTTACATGTAATTCTAATTTTAAATTCAAGATATACATAGCATATATGTGTGATACATAACTGCCTGAATAGTCTTTTGGACCCACTTCCTTTAGTTTCTTTTTTTTGGTGGTGGTGGGGGGGGACAGGGTCTCGCTATATAGTCCAGGCTGGCCTTGAAGTCGCTATGTGACAAGGCCAGCCGCCTGCCTAATGCACGAGTCTTCTGCTGTGTCTCTGGGTGTGAGTTTTGTCTGTAATTATTTGCAGCTTAAGGGAGGTTGATTGTCAGGTGTGCTGTATTGTCAGGTAGTTCATCTGTGCATCGCCAGGTCTGCTGCCTGGGACAAGCCGTTCTTCATGTTGAATGTGTGCTGTCTCCGGTGCTGTGCTCCTGGGTTGGGATGCAAACCTGACCAGGGCGGTTGGTGCCATGGGAGCACATGGTGTGATGTGGCGTGCGCCATGGCAGCATGAAAGCACTTCCACTTAGGTCTGGCAGAGTGGCCAAGGGATGCGTCCTACAGGTCTCTTGTTCACCTGGACCAGATTTGTTGCTGCTCTTTCGGAATCTCTAAAAGACAAATGTGCTTTCTGTCTTTCGCAGCTTGTGCGAGTGCTGGTGTCTCCCACCAACCCCCCCGGGGCCACCAGCAGCTGCCAGAAGGCCATGTTCCAGTGTGGCTTGCTGCAGCAGCTGTGCACCATCCTGATGGCCACCGGTGTTCCTGCGGACATCCTGACCGAGGTGAGGGCCGGCGGCCGTAGACGGCACTTGGTGTGTTGGGGTGTGTGCTTATCTCCTGAACAGGACAGTGACACGGTCGCTTCCAAGAGGTGCCCTCCTTCGGGCTTTAGAGTACAGAGGCAGGCTCAGCCTAGCTAGCTGGTCCGTCCAGGAAGAGTTCCTGTGGGCTCTGTTGTGTGTATGTCATGCGTGTGCTCGGTAGGACTTAGGGTTTAGTGATTAGAGGAGAAATTTACATTTTTTGTCTCAAATTAACACATGCACATTAAAAGTGAAAACAATAAAGATTTGTAACTGGAGCAGCTGTCCCTGGCGTCACTGCTCCCCATGAGGACAGTCTCACTGTCCTCCTGTCACTGAGTCGTGTGCTGGGACTCACACTCTAAACACGGCCTCTGCAAAGCCGAGCTGCGTCTGCGTAGTGGGGGCTTGTCTCTCTCGCTCTGTGTTACACTGTGCCTTTCCTTTCTGCCAGCCT
>PVJX010028022.1:0-24295 GCA_004027295.1 Dolichotis patagonum
CTTCCCCTCACTTTGACCATGCTCGTCTCATTTTTGATATTTTCTGAAGCAGCTCTGGACATCATCTTTGTTTTTTGGACATTGTCTTTTGTAAGTGTCCTCAGTTCTATACTCATGGCCGTCCTTGTGTCCTGAATGGATCCGAAATGTTTAGCCTTCATGACCGTTTTGATTCTGGGGGAAAAGCCAGAAGCCACCCAGTACCGGGCCTGGCGAACCAGATGGATGAGGGCCCCCTTCACCGCGTTTCTGATCCCCCCTTTCCATCGGATGACCCTCGGCAGCAGCGTCCCCTGTGACTCACAAAAAAAGACTTGCAGAAATGCTTCAGAAATTGACCAGAACAATGAGATAAGTGTGTTTCGAGTGAGAGGGGGCATTTTGAGGGGAATTAGTGGCAATGTGTCTTTTAGTTTAATATTTTTTGAAATTTAGACATCGTAAACATACTGCGTATGTAAGAAAATGATGTTTGTCCCTGCAATGGAAATGGAATAGCTTTCAAGTGGGGATATTTGGAAAGCTTATTTTTTCCTAAATACTCTTTATAACTTTTATTGTTGTACCATGTGAATATACTCAACCTTCAGAACTTAATGTAATTTTTTTTTTTTTATACTGGGGATTGAACTCATAACCACACGCTTGCAAGGCAGGTGCTTGTGCTGCTGAGCTAAAGCCCCGGCCCTAAATGTAATTTTAAAAAAATACAATAAATGGTGCCTATGAATTGATCTAGCAACTCTAACACTAGAAATTAACTTCACAACATAGTTTGCCAGTAAATCCTAAAAAGGAGAATTCCTTGTGTGCTGGTATAGGATGTCATCTAAGATAAAATTTATAGACTTATAAAAAAGTCAGGAAAAACAAGTAGAAAATTATATACTATATGTATTTCATAGAAAAAGTAGAAAACATTAAGTCATATTAAAATGTATGTATATACACACACATGCACACTAGGAATGGAGCTTCCATGCTCGTGTGGACACACGAGTGTGTGGACAGGAAACCTGCCATGGATTAAAGACATTTTGTAACGTAACACTATGTATACTTAATGCATAAATTCTTATATTCCGATTATAGTTATTTAAACAAAAGGGAAAACATAAAGGCAAAGACAAACATGTAGCCTTGCTGGTCTGCGAACAGCTGAACTGACCTTCTGGATGGAGAGAACCATGCGGCGATAAAATTAGCGTTAACAGGAGAGCCAAGCTCCTAATGTGTGAGGCAACCTCCCAGAGACGCATGTGGTCCTGTTTAATTCTAAAATGACCAGATAGACGGGAAAGGCAATCACAGAAGATAAATGACTTTGTATTTTGAGCAACAACAAGCTTATTTTTAAAAAGACATTCCGTTTGTAACATTGGCTTTTCACAGAAAATATTGTGCTTTTTGTATCCGTCCATGGTATTTGGCAGGCACAAAAATTATGCAAAATTTTACAATATGCAGAACACGAGAGACACATGCAACAAGCACAGAGACCTTAAGGAGTTTTCCAGGCAGATGCAGCCAGGTCCATTGTCCTCGGCCGGCAGGCGGTCGAGCAGCTGGCTGCGGGCCTGCCACTGCAGCCAGGCTCAGGGTGTGCACTGGCTCTGGATTCAGGGAGCGGGGAGGGGGGAGGCACACCAGGGCAGAGCTTGTTTAACAATCCGAACCAAGCAGTGCTTAGGCAAAGGGGCACCAAAGGCTAGCGCCAAAGAAAGAAGTGTCCCTGCGCACAGGGATGGATTGAGGGGAAGAAGAGGGAGGAGAAAGTGACATTTCTGTGATCTTTTGGCCCTGTTCATTCCAGGTAGGGGCCTCCACGGGTGAGGCCCTGGACCTCTAGATTTGGTCCTTTGATGCCCTGACTGCCCTCCTCGCTCTATCCCACTAGCCACATCTTTCCTGCTGCAGTTCATACTCAAAATGGTACAAACATGAACATCATCACCAGTTAGAAACCAAAGGGACATGGATACTTTAAAACCTTTAAAATCAGAGGGTGGAAGCCATTTTGTGTATTACAGAAAAATCAAATTGCTGGCTGAGGCTTGCAATAGTCTGTGTTGCTCTCCGTGAAGTGTGGGGATTGAAGACCTCAGGCACCAACCTCATTAAAATAGCTGGGCCAGAGAGTGAAGGGGAAGCCTGGCAGTTAGCACACTCTCATTTGTAACTAAGGGGCTTTCTCTCAATCAAAGGGTCACCCCGCTCCCCAACACAGGCCTCTGGCTGTCAGCTCGCCGCCGGGAGCTTAGACCCACAGCCCCCTGCCTGGGTCTAACCTCCCTGGACCCTGCTCCTCACCCACTGTTTTCCCTTTCTTAAGCATTGGCAGGTAGTTTGTCAAACTGATCTTAATCAGATCACTGTGTAATTACAGAGGACTGTCAGGATATTTTTGGTTGCCATCTTCTAACAAAATGCAGATTGCGTGGCATGTATACATAGAATTACTCTATAATTTAAAATAAATTGACATTTAATTTCAATTTAATTACACAGGAATTACAGACATGACAGATACAGTCTAATTAGGAAGCAAAGTATAAGAATCTGCTTATGGAATAAAAATTTATATCATGTCACACTTTTAGCAAAATTGAAATCATTTCTCTGGATTTTCATAGAGCACATGCAATAACAATAGTAACAAATCCTTACTCTCGGCCATCTGCCATGTGCACATCTATTATCTCATTTAATACTAGCAGTAAATGCATGCAGCTGGTGTGATCACTCCCATGGCACGGATGACAAAACTGTCCTTTGAATAAGTTACTGATGTGCCCAGTGTCACAGAGGGGTGGGGCGGTCAAGGGGCAGTTTAAACTCAGTTCCCTTGACTCTAAAGCTGCGTTCAGAAACACGTGCTGTCTTCTCACTCTCACTAGCTGGGGGAAGCAGGAGTCTTGGGGTAAAAGTTGGGCCCTTTCCTTGCCTGCCTGAGCTATGTGGGGCTGTGGTCTGCAGTTGGATATTTATTCTCCCTCCCTTTCCCTCCTCCCTCCCTCTCTTCTTTTCACCCACTTGACAAATGCTTGTCCACCTGAGCACCCACCCCTTCAGGTGGGGTTCTGGCTCCGGGAAGTTAAGTGCCAGGGGAAGTTTTGTCCCTTTCTGTATAGGCTATTTTGAGGGCTCACTCAGCAGCTGGGGTGTGACATGGACCCCAGTACTTAGCTGCACACATATAATGTTACTGGGGTACAACACTGAGGGAACAGGCTCGAGGCCTTGGGAAGGGCTGCCTGGCTGGATTTGAGCAGGCTTTAGGCTTGGGATGCTTCGTCCTGGCATACAGTCTGCAGAGCTGCTTCTCCCCCTGGGCGTCTGACAGAACTGCCAGGGAGCCCCCCGCCACACTGTCTCTGTCCTCTGATCTTTACCATAGTTTAAAAAAAAGTCACAGCCTGCTTTTCAAGGATGAGGCCTGCAGTCTTCAGTGATTGTGGAATTTTTCCTTCTGGATAAGTTGATTAATATCCTTCAACCAAACAACTTCCTTTTTCCTTTTTTTTATTTTTTCCTGCTATGTCTTGCATCCCTCACTTAGCTATAATCCCTCCATGGCCATGATGTTTTACAATTTTCTTTTAATTTTTATTTTAAAGAGGGTAAAATTAAACACAACAAAACAGAAAAAACAGAACATAAGAAAGCAATGTAAGAGGCACAGATTTTAAAGCAAGACAATCAGAGATCTTCATTACCTATCATATTGTCTCTTGTTTTCTTCTAAACAGTTGTCTATATCTTCATACACAGTGAATTCAGACAAAACAACATAGTAGAAAACTGGCCCAAACAGGATGATGAAGGCATTTTAGGTCTTCAAGCCCAGACAATAGGGAAGTCAACAATGGCTGTCATAGGGTCTCTCATTCTTCAAAACAGCTGTCCATACCTACACATATGTTGAAATTAAACAGAACAAACAGACTAAAATCACCTTGAGCAAAGACTAATAGTATTGCTGGATTTCAGATCATGATGCTACAGAATCAGCACTAGGTACTGTAGTGTCTCTTTTTCTTCAAAGTAGTTGTTCATTTCATTATGCATTATATAATCAGTTCTCATAAACTGTTTATAAGCTCTACACATACATGAGTCTCTACATGTATATCTATCCTTTCTGTAATAGAGGGAAAAACAAAACAAAGCAAGGCAAAACAAAACAAATTCCTAGAAAAACATGAACCGAAAAAGTCATATAAAACCACAATACAAGGTGAACGACAATTGGTTACTATGATGTCTCTTGTTATCTTCAATAGAATTGTTTATATCATCAGGCATAGTATAATTGAACATAGCAGTACATAACAATATTAATAAAAACAAAACATTGGAGACATTATAAAACTTGAAATGCAAGTTATAGTCAAACCAGAGTGGGTATCCTAGTGAATCTTGTCATCTTCAGTGTAGTTGCCTATACTCTCAAACTTGATGCTATCAATCATAACAGATTCAAATAAAATCAGTCAATGCAAAACAGCACCCTAACAAACCAGATTCAGATAAGATCAGTCATAATAAGACAGTATAAGTTACGCAGGGCTTCAGATTAAGTTAATAGGAAATTAAGGATGATTACCATACTATATCCTGCTATTTTTGGGAGAGCTCTTTGTGCCCTCAATTCTAGCACAAGTAGATAAACTGGAAGAGAATATAATCCATCTAAACAGAGAAGTGAGAATAATGTAGATTTTAAATCCTGATACACTATTAACAATATCCTCTGCCTTCCTTTTTTATTTTTATTTTTTAATTTTTTTTCTAATCGGTACCAGACATCGAACTCAGGACTGCAGGCTTGCAAGGCAGGCGCTTATGCTGCTGAGCTAAATCCCCAGCCCCTACACTACACATTTTGGGTCCCACCAACTCCCTCCGTTTTTAGATTGAGGGGAGCAGCCTGCTATTCACCTAAGTGGTTCCGAACCTTCTCACTCCTGGGCTTCATCTCAAGTTGTATACCTTTACCTATAAAAGCCTCAAGGTTTTCCTTCATTATAGCTGAGTAGTTCTCTACTACACATAAGTAACCTGTCTTTCCAACCTATCTGCAGGTGCTGAATGAATTGCCCCTATTTCTCTCAAGTTCCCTATCACATAGAGCATTGTTTTCTCATATTTGACTTTCAGTCCATAAACCCTCTTTCAGTTTAATTATATTTCCTATACAGAGGATCTCATTGGACCTATCTCCTGTTCTACTCTGCCTGTGTTTCTTTTTGTTAGTGTATCAAGGCCATCTATGTTAGAGATTACAGCTAACCTTCTCTGCCTCATTTCTGCTATGCTATTTTTCTGCCATTGGTTGGCTACTTTTCTCCTTCATTCCACTGTCTGCCCCATTCATTGAGGCACTGTCTGCCCCATTCATTGAGGCACTGTCTGCCCCATTCATTGCCTCTGTTCCTGAAATCCTGGTTTTTTTTTTGTCTTTCTCTACAATGTCCTTCAGTGTTTTTTGTAAGGTTGGACTGGTGGTCATAAATTACCCCAGTTCCTCTTTGTCATGGAAGCCTCTTGTTTCTCCATCAATCCTGAGAGACAGTTTTGCAGGGTACCTCAATCTGGGTTGGAGGTTATTTTCTTTCAGGGTTTAGAATACTTTGCTCCAAGCTCTTCTTGATTTGATAGTTTTTATCAAGAAATCTGTTGTGATTTTGATAGGTTTTCCTTGATAAGTTATCTGTTTCTTTTCTCTGATAGCTTTTAATATTCTGTTCTTCTGATGAATTTCTGGGATCTTGATTATTATATGTCTGGGGGTAGCTCTGTTTTGGGTGTAGGTGGCTGGAGTTCTGTATTCCTCATACATCTGAATATCATTTCCTTTTCCTATGCTTGGGAAGTTTTCCTTAATTATTTCTGTGAATAGCATTTGTATTTCCTTTGTCTTTACCCCTGCTTCCTCACTCACATTTTTTATTCTTAAGTTATAGGTCCTCTTGTCATATTCTAGCCTTTGTTTTGTTACTGCCTGTTTCCTTGTTATTTTTAAGAGATCTTTCCTTTCACAATCACACATTGCAAACCTATCTTCAAGTTTTGTTAATCTATCTCTAGTTTCTTTCAGGCAATTTTGCCAGCTTTCAGTAGAGTTTTTAATTTCCTGGTAATCTCTTTGAATCTGTTTCATGTATTCTAGGTTTTTTAAAATATTCTTCATTGAAGGTTTCTCTCTTTTTTTGTGTTCTTCTATTCTTCTGTCTGTGTCTTCTTGAGAGGTACTTAGCATTTCTTTTATTAATTTTCTTGTATCTTGCTTTACTTGTGTTAATATTTCAGTTTTGAGCACATCTATAATGTCACAAAAGTATCTCTTTATATCAGCTAATGCTGTGTCACATATTGCACGTTTGCTGCCCTCAATCTCCTCTGTATTTACCTCTCCTGGAATGATTTTCTCTGGGTTGGGGGCTGAAAGCATTTCCTTATTTCTTTCTCTTGTCATGTTTTTGGTTTCTTCCATACAGGTATATGGTGGAGGTACCAGCCCCTTTCCTGGTTGGTTATGGTTCTTCTGAAGTGCTGGCTAGGGATTTCTGCCCTCTCAAGTTTGCTGTTGGTCACTGAGGTGCAAGCAGGGGTGGTGTAGGTTAGTCCCTCCCCTCCGAGCCAGTCAACCAGTGGGGTCCTTCACCATGTTAGCATGTGCCATGTGGATGGAACCAGTTCAGTACAACTTCAGGGACAATTTTATCCCTGGCTATTGTGTCCCAGCCAGGGACGTGATCCACCCCAAGCAGATCCCACCAATCTGCTCTGGGTAGGGAGAAACCAGTGAACAAGTCACTGCCGCCCATCCTGCCTGATTGCAATATGTCCTCCAGCCAGTCGCCCCTTTCCCATGGGAGGGTCAAATTCTGAGTGCTCACCGCGCGTTAGTGCAGTTCTCCACACCGACTCTGTTCTCCATTGGGCTCACCAACCCCTGACTTCAGTGCGAGTGTCTCTCCGATGGTGAGATTGCTGTGACCGTGAGTTTGAGCGGCTCCAGTGAGAGCCCTGTGGCTGGGAATCTGAGCAGCTTCGATGGTAACATGGCGACCATGAGTTTGACCGGCTCCTTTCCCTTTAGTTTCTTCCTGGGTCGAGAGAATCCATCTCCTTCTGTCTGGTCTTCTCCAGGATGTTTTATTCTGGCATCTGAGCTGTTTCTCTCAGGGCGGCTCCGTGTTTTGCTGCTTACTGATCTGCTGTCTTTAGCGCCATCCTGTTTTACAATTTATAAAAGGCCTTTCCTATAATCACTCACTTAATCCTTAAGCACTTATCTTTGAAGAAATCAAGCTAATCTTTTATTCTATCCACTGTTCAGGTGGGAAACCAGTAAATGTGGACACTCCTGGTAGTTATCATGGATTTGTCAACGGGACTACCTGTCTCCAACTCAGCTCTTCTGAGGTCAGTGTTAACCCTGCTTCAGGACACCAATGTCTGGTTTGTCACTGAAGCCCCTTTGCTACTTTTTTCTTTTTACTTCTATTTCAGTACACACCTACATAATTATTTACTTTTCTCCTTAATTTAACAAAACTACTTAACTACATATTATTTTAAAAGAGAACTTTATGTCAGTGTCTCGTATGCATAACCAGCATCTCTTGGTAGGAAGAGCAGATAACCATAAGTTTACATGGAGTAAGCATGAGACATCCTCCCTAGTTCATGCAGGTTACTACTGATGCTTGTGGAAGGTGTTGGCTCTTCACTGACAGCAAACCACTGTAGGAGTGAGAGGCCTGACATCTGCACCAGCTCTGAATAGAGACTTGCTCCTTGATAAGACCATTAACAGTCAGCACTGAGAGTCAGAAACAGAGGACAATATTCTCCATTTTTTTTATGCTGTTGTGTCCTACACAAAGCACCTGAAATCACCTGATGTGAGCATGATTCCAGCCTAATCACTCCGTTTCACCTGATCTTAACCCTCCTTATCCCTCCAAGGGTGCCCAAAGGCTCACATACTCATGCTGGGTTCAGCTGGAAGACATCGGCCTGACTCAGTGCACACAGTGTTTAGGATGCAGCCTCTCTGGGTCTTTTCTCAACCAAATGCAGGCAAGTGGCCGATGCCCATCTGCATACACTGCTGTGTGTTACAGGAATTTTGTAGAGTCATGCATCTTCTTAGAGAAATGCATCTGGTAAGAACAGCACAAGCAGAAGAGAAAGCGAGCTCCTCCTGAGTTTGAGAAACCTTGGTGAGATTACTTAACCTCCCCAGATTTGTATTTTGGCCTCCGTCCAATCACAGTTCCAAGGTTCGGATTGTTTGCTTATGGAAAATTAAGTCCCCTATGCTAAGAAATGGAGCATTTTGAGAAGGCCATCAACTGTCTCCTTGAAAATATATCTTGATGAAGTGTAAATGATGATGCAAATGAATCAAATCCAATGGATTAATCAAATCATTAACATATCAATCATTACCAAGTGAATTTGATATAAAAAAATCAGATGAAATTTCCCCTGCACCTCAGAAGTTTATATTGTACTGTCTTAATTTTTTTCTAGCCCAAAACAGAATATAAGTAAGAATAAATAATACATATAATAATAATCTTGTCCCTCCTTCAATTTCAAATTTTAAAGTGAAGAAGAGAAAGGAACATATGAAAAGACACTTCCATTTATTTGATGCACTCATTCTGAGCATAACCAGAGAGTTTTCCATACCTAATACATGGTCACAATCATAGTTCCTGGACAACTCACTCCTTGTTTGATTGCTTTCTTAGCCTCAGGAAAATGAAATCTAGAAGAGAGCAAGTCACTTTTAAAAACACACTTAGAATTCATCTTCAATCTGTGAGAGATAAAAATCAAAGCATGTATTGCTTTACCTTTGCCTTTTCATCAGTTTAAAAATATTGTACACAAACAACAAATCTGAACATGCAAGAGGTTAGTTAATCAAAAAGATATCAAAAGCTGTAAGAGATTCTCTACACAGAACAGGGCAGCCCAGGGACAGGGCTCTAGAAAGAGCCGGTTTGTCATGAGGTGGTGCAGACAGAGACAGCAAGGAAATGAGAGAGCATTTCTAGGAAATAGGAAGGTATTCACCAGGTCACACACTCCTTGCACTGGGGATTAAGAAGGAGATTTATCATTCTGCACTGAGCCAGATAGGGAGAAGATGCTGCTGTTGCTAACCCTACTACCTTCGTGCAGGGCTGGGGTGGAGTAGAGAGGGCTGCTGTGTCTCACTGCCCAAGGATGCTCAAAGCATAGCTGGCCTGCAAAGTGCCAGTTGTGAGCACTCAGAGAGCTCTCTGTGCCAGTACAGCGAGCTTTCGTTTGCTTACTGTGCTTGGATTGCACCCCAGGCCGCATATGTGCTAAGTGCATGCTCTACCACTGAGCTACATCCCAAGCCCATCATGCTTATTTTTATTGTATCTCAGTAACATCTTCCCCTGGGTAACCTCGCCTCTTAAATCTCACTCTGTTTTTTGGTAACCCAACAAGAAGGTGACCCATTCTGTCCAAATCTGAGCCTCCGGACTGTCTGGTCCCAGCTCTCTTCAGAAAACTCCCCTGACCTGCCAAGGCCTAGTGGATCAAAGAGCAGGGTGCTTAGCCAGATACTGGCACAGACAAGCAGGCGAGTGGTGAGTGCTGAGCAGTGGAAGCCTGGGGGCTTGCAGGGAGCAGCACTTTGCACACTCACCTACAGCACCTAAGTTGAAGACACTACTAATCCCAGAGCCTGCCCAAACTTCTGTGGAGCACTCTCGCCAGCTGGAAGAGCTCCCCCTTTGCAGCCCTCCTGAGGTCAGATGAAGGAGCTGGGAAAGGCACTGTCTGAAATGAGTATGATTTACACCATGTGCTCCTTCTGTCTTTAAACCACTCCTGACCCCCCAAAAAGAAAATGAAAAGGGTGTGTATCCTGAAGGGAGTCCTTATTATCTGAGGTCAAAGTAATGTACAAAATAAATTATTTAGGAAGGTGGCAGCCAGGAGAGAGTAAACACACCTTCGGGTTATACGCCCAAAGCCATGCAGAGTGAAATCATGGAACTGATTGTCAGGAGACTTTGCATGGTCTGCACTGCACATTGCCTGATTCTCAGTAACCAGCCACAGACGGCACCATGCAGGGATCCTGGTAGTCACTGCAATTTGTTGGAATTGACATGGATGCTGCTTGAGGTGGGGACTTGGCAGTGCATGCTGGAACTTTTCTTCAGAAGGCCTGTCTCCATAGCACTCTGTCAACGTCCTTTGTTACTGAATCTCCTCTTACACCGGAGGCCGTGCTGCCAATGGGCAATAGACCCCAACAGAAAATCGGATACAGATGGTAAATGTGGTGAAAAGTACTGATCCGGCAGTCTGCAGGTCTGCACCTTGTGCTGGTTCTTCAGTTTATTAGTTAAAGAACGTTGGTCAAACTACTTAACATTTCTAAACGTTGACTTGCTTGCTGTGAAATGATCTTTCTAACTGCATTATTATGTCAGGGTCAGAAAAGGTAGGATCTGAGCCTTTATGGCAGAGCTATGTGAGGCTTAAGATGAGATGTGATGTGCATGTCTTGGTAAAGCTCAACTTCACACATAGATAACTATTGCATTCTGACTCTTTCCAGATGTAAAATTCAGTGCCAAGGATAATTGGAGAAGCCTACTCTTACAGAGGCCTAGTATTTTCAATAATCCAATGGAATAATCAGACCAACTGTAAAACTATCTTATACAGTGGAGGATTTTCTAAGACTAAAATAAAAAATGTTAGTATTCCAGGAACTGATAGAAATAAAATGAAAGCTTCAAGGCCATTAAATGTTTAACTTACCATTGTTTTGCTCTTGGGAAAAAATTTTCAAAACTGATGTATTATGCTCTATTGTTTTGTTTCTATGCATAATTAAAGATCTCTTTTTACCACTGAAGATAATTTCAATAGGAATTAATGTTGCCACTCTGTTTTCACTGTGCTAGAGTCATGTTTTAATAAACGGAATTTACACTGTCTGGTGCTTGAACAATTAGGAATTATAAACATATGCTTTCTGGGAAAAGTAATCATTTGCCTCTCTTTCATCTGGACTAAAATATGATCATTTCCCCAGCAAAGTGAAAAGCAAAAAAGGCTGCCCTATATTTAACACTGATTGGTAACCCTGGGGCCAAAGCAAAGAAAGAAAAAGGAACTTAGGCACTGGGTGTGGAGGTCGCCTCCAGCTTGTATTTTAGGGAAGGACCTGGGGGCTTCCTCACTTTTGGAGGTCAGCAGATTATTTCTATTTTTCATTCTCGAGTTTGCCTTTAGGATTTTTGAATGCCTTTTGAAACAACTTTCCTTTTTCCTTTCCTTTTCTTTATTTTTTTTAGGTACTCAACTTATGATTTTAAATTAAGAGTTGCTCTCATAATTTTTGTTTATTCAGAACCTCAAATTTTAATTATCTGTGAGACCAAAGTGATTATCCCCTCGAGTTTCCCATGCTGACGGTAATGCTACGAAGCCAAGTGTTTAGTTACATGTTATCAATGAAGAATGTTTTAAATGCACTGAGAGACTTCTTTTAAGGCATGATGAATCCTTTTTTTTTTTTTTAAGGGAAATTGTCACTTCCAACCAATAATTATTCTTGACTTTCATAATTACACATCTAGATTAAAACTGGAAACATGTCTGAAAAAAGTTGTCACTGGATGGAAAAGTGTTGCTCAACAAATAAAAATTCTGTTTACCATGTGGAGTCATATCACTGTCATTGTTGGAAAGTGACTGTAGTTTTTGATTTAATAAAATACACCAGCGTAATCCCTGAGGCTGGCTTCCAGAGAAGAGAGGGTGTGTCTGAGAGGAGAAGGAGAGGCCCTGGAACACACTGTTTACCTGCACTATTACCTGTTACCTGCTTTCTAAGAACCTCTCCACCTAGTCCGTGAGCCCAGGGGAGTGAGTCAGTCTCTGAAAGAAGAGAGAGAGCGCGCGCCTGTGCATTGTGAAGGTATGAGCAGGCACAGAAATGCATGCATGTGTGCTGTGTGTGCAGGTGGGTACCCTTGAGGGTGTGCCTTTGCAATTGTGTGTCTGTGTGTGAGTGTGTGTGAATATAGGCACTTCACCTGCATGGTAGCAGTAAGTGGACTGCTCTTTCTGTTCTTTCTCAAGTTCAACACTTGAGTGTGGCAAACTTAATGACGTTTGGTGTGATGCTTTTTCTAAAGTATCACTCAGTTACCACACTCACGGAATTAGAGGGAAGACAAAGGGAAAAAGAAGGTCAGTAGGTTTGGCAGAAGGAAGTGGCTAGTACTATATTCTGTAAACGTGACATTGTCCCACTAAGATGGTTGTGAATCAGGTGATACTGTCGTAAGGAAAAAGACTTAGGAGGAGCCCTTTAGGGGAGGCAACTTCACTGAGGAGATAGTGTGGATTAGGAAGCCATGACCAGGAGCGCTGTGGGGACACATGCCATGGACACAGAGCTCTCACTGAGATAAAATGGTAAACAGTACAGTATAAGAAAGCAGGGCAATGCTGAGGGTCACGACACAGTATCGAGGGATTTCAAGCTTGCACTTTAGGTGCCGAGGTTTATTTCAGCATTCTGGAATTTAAACCTCTGGCTCCATCTCTTCTTACTGGCAGGACAACTCTCCTGCAGTTCAGTCTCTCCATGTGCAGTGTAAAGACCATCGTGTCCTTCTCTGGTGAAACTAAATGAATCAAACTGGGGCTCACGAAATAACTGTTCCATTGTCCTGTGAGATCCACCCTTTGGTGACAGCTTTTATAAAAAATTAGAACTAGGTACAAAGAACTAAGTTCCCTTCCTATTGACCTAACTATTGCTCCCATGCAGAAGCAGGCATCTGACTAGGGCAGACAAACAGCCACTCGTGGCTGCTTCCGGTCAGCTGCACCCCGAAGCCTCTCCTGCCCTGGAACACAAATGGGTTGTGGGGTGCAAACGAGAGTGCATCAGGAAACAAGGCAGTGTGGTCTCGGGATCTGGCGGTCTCGCTGGCCTTTCTACTCAGTTTTCTCTTTTTCAATACTGAGACTTGAACCCAGAGCTTGCACACTGAGCTGCACTCCCAGCCCCTCAGTGTCACCTCCTCTTCATTTTAAATTTGAGACAGTCATACCAAGTTACTCAGTTGCCCAGGCTGGGCTGGAACTTGTGATCCTCTTGCCTTAGCCTCCTGGAGTGCTGGAATTACAGGCAGGTGCCACATCCAGTGTGGCCTCTACACTTCTATTCACCTCCCTGGATTCCTGTCTGCAGAGCGGTGGCTTCCACGGAAGGACACAAGCCTTCTTGTAATGTGGGGTTAAGAGCACGGCTTCCCCCGATGGCCCTGATTGAAAGCCTCGCTCTGCAATTTAGCAGCTAAGTGACCTTACCACATTCTTTAGTCTTCCTGGGTTTTAGTTTCCCTATCTGTACAGTTATGTTAGTAATGATTATGAAATATGGTTGTTATGTGGATTAAAGAAGTTTATGTGTATAAACTGGCTGGCCCACAGAAATTTTAAAACACTGGCTTTGACTATTAGATGTGACAATTATTGTAAAACAACAACAACAACAACAACACCTCCCTAAAGCTAAACTCCAGGCATATACCTGGTCTGCCAAATGCATTTAGGAAGATATGGAAGGACCAAGGATTTAGCTCAGTGGCATAAGCACCTGCCTGGCAAGTGTGAGGTCCTGAGTTCAATCCCCAGTAACAAAAAAAAAAAAAAAAAAAAAAAAAGGAACAATGAAGTCTGAAACATTTTGGAGTAATGAATCCTAGAGTCCTAGAGCCAAAAATTACTCAATAGCCCTAGAAATAATCAATAGACCATGGACCAAACTGAACTGGAAAAATTTGCGGGAGATTCCTGTTTCCTGATGGAAGTCTAGTAATTTCAATTTTTAGTCTCTTGTATACTTAGTAGAGGAAAAAAAAGTATTTTTTTGTTTCCACCTAGTTTTTTCCAAATTCGCAATCAGCACATAAATAGAGAACCTTACTGCCTATGAAATGGAAAACTTATTTTGCTTTTATAATCAATCTGTATGTTCTAGTGCTTAAAACTACATGTTTTCCAGTTAACTGCCTCTGAGTTCCAATTGTGGCAAATGGCCGGAACTTTCTGAGTCCATTTCCTCATCTTTATTTATTTATTTATTTATTTATTTATTTTTTGGTACCGGGGATCAAACTCATGACCTTTCGCTTGCCAGGCAGGCGCTTAAGCCACTGAGCTAAATCCCCGGCCCAATTTCCTCATCTTTAAAGTGGGGGTGATTATGGTTCCTGTCTAGCAATTCTTTCACGAGACTCACTTGATCAGGTGAAGAGAAAGTTTTCATAATAGGCTCTGGAATATACTAACTGTTCATTAAGTACTAACTTCCATAATATTTCTAAAATGTTGCCAACAGGGACTGAGGTATGGAGCCTAAAATGAAGAAAGGGGAGACTGTCCGATTGTAAAGAAGCCAAGCAGCAATCAGCATGGAAAACACCACCATCCGCTCAGGAAGCGCAACCTACAGCGCGCTTCCACAGAGGCTGCCCTCAGCGTGCCTTTTTCTGGGTTAGGACCTGTGAAGCCAGGAGGAAGGCTGACTGCATAATGTTCAGGGCCAAGAGCAAAAGGACAATGCAGAGGTTCTTGTTTAAAAACCATTAAGAGCTTCAAGATGGCAGCAACGAAGCTGTCAACAAAATACAGAGTCCTGCCTAGCCAGGACTCCGCATCTTCTTGGTCTGTGTGCAGTAGAAACTGGCCTTGGTGAGGCTGAGGGAGAGCACAACGGAGGGTTGGCAATAGCATCAGTTTAGCCCTATTGAAACAACCCTGTTGGTCTCAGAGCACAAGAGGCACCTGCAGGCACGCCCGCCCTGGTGGCCACTTGAGCCCTGCATTCTCCAGGAATGCCTCTGCCTCTGGAGAGGTGTGTCCCTTACAGTACAAAGGGAAGACCAGCACAGAGCTGCTCACTTGCTCAGCTTTGCGGTTGCCAAAAGAAGCCAACATTTTAGCAGCACGATGCAAAGGAAAATTTACTGGCTCCTTCCAGTGGCCTGTGCTTTCCTCAGAGCTAATCCCAGTCTACTGGAGCAGGGGCAAGGGCATGTGAAAGACGCCTTGGAAGGGCTCCCTGTTGCAGTCTGGACTCCTAATAACACGGGCTGTCCCCACCAGCGCCTGGCACGGCTTCCTATAATACATCAGCTCAAGGAGGCAGCGAAGGCTCCCTGCCAGCCTCTCAGCGCTCACTTCATCTGCCGTGGCTAAAACACCAGCCCTGGCTCCCCTTCGGGCCTCCCGGCTCTGCAGCAAATTCCTGGCTTGGAATTGAAGGAAGCAAGGGCTTTGTGGGAAAGTGTGCTAGGTGAAGGGGAGGGAAGGTTTCCAGGGGTTGGGAACGTCAAGGGGAGGGACTGGAGAGGAGGGACGATGAGAAAAGGGGACTCAGAGCAAGCTGTGAATCACACAGCTGAGCCTCCTTGCCAAGAACAGGCACTCACTCCTAAACTGCCAAGAGGCCTGATGGAGCAACTGCTGTCTGCACTCAGAGCAAGAATTCAGGCATGCAGTTAGGTGGAGCAGTTAGAAGCAATGCGCAGGTTACAGTAGAGAACAACACATCCCATGATCCAAAGTCCTTTCAAATACTGATGACTGATGATGCCTTTGTTCACCTGTGCAATGTGAGAAATGGGATTTCAGCTCTCCAGCACTCAGGGTCCCCTTTCCATCTTATTGCAGGAGCTACACCAGGAAAGAAACACCCCTGCCTCTGCTTATGTCTCTTTGACACCTGAAATGAATTGACAAGGCCACTCGCATTTCATCTCTCCTTTAATCCTTTGTGGCAACATCCTCCCCTGGATTCAGCTGTGCAGCTGAGGCTGTGAGGGGTTGGTTGTGTGTTAATCTAGGTTCAATGGCATAGGAAAGCCAGCTGTGTGGTTCTGATTTCATGTGCCTTGGGAATTGCTTTTCACAGGGTTCTGTGCAGCCTGTGTAACGTAGAATTGGAAAAACTTACCACAAATGCCACCTGCTTTGATAGAAATTCAGGACTTTTTGATAGAAATTCAGGAAGGGGAGTGGGTGTTAATTAGTGAGCAGTGGATAGAAGATTCCTGGAACTGTGCTTATCTCTTCTTTTGCCACTTTTTTATTTTGTCTTTAAAGCATATTCAGGTGTGTTTGGAGAATTTTTACTCCTACTGAGAAACAGTAGTGGCTATATCTGAGGCATTTGTATGCACAAGTTCTGCTTTGTTTCTCGGCTAGATTTTTAGGAACTAGTATCTTGAAAAATATTTTAAGAAGACTTTGTTCCAACATCCTTGCTCACCTAACAAAGACATTTTCAGCTAACATACATTATACAAAACTTTCAGAAATCTTCTGAATAAAGACATAAGACCATAACAAATGGAATGAACCCCATGAGAGATTTAATTTTAGGTCATTCTGTGAGCTAAAGCTACTTGATAACTTCCCTGACATAAGATTACTGGAAAAATTTTCTTCGCATTAGTTTGAACAAGCAAGAATTAAATATCATAATTTATGCTTACATCATAGTTTTTCTTCTTAAAGCAAGAGACTAGTATACGGCAGAACAACCAGTCGTATAATCTGCTAAATATAAACAGTGATAAATTATATTTTTGTATCAAGTGTTCATCTGAAGAAGAGATTGCTAGGTCCAATGCTGCTCTCTGGAGTGATGGTGACGCTGAATAAGCCCTGGAAAGTAGTGGAGGTGGTGGAGGAGGGGTTCCCAGGCCAGGCCTACAATGCCCCCAGCCTGCAGCCAGCCCCCGCAGCTGAGAGCTGTTCAGCCCCTGGAACTGATCCTTCTCAAGGCCAGCAGAGGAGTCAGGTTGAAACATAATTCATTGGTGAATGTACTGTAAGTGTATTCAATCTCCTAATGATGATTGCTTTGATGATTGCTGGTCACTTGTTACTCTACACATTGTGGAAATGAACACCACCCTGTGTGTGCCTTTGGAGACTTTGTGGATTTATAAGTCCTTAGAAGAGCCAGGATCTTGTTGAGTCAATGCGTACCGGGTGCATGGGCATTGAAACTTGCCAATTTTGTGTTCTAATGAGGCCGTGCTGATTTATCCACCTGCCGGAATTTTATGAGAATATCTCTGACTTCACACATATGCCCACAGCATGGTGTTCAACTGTTTGGTCTTTACTCATCTGCTTAGTGAAAATGACATCTTGTGCTACTGCTGATTTTCCTTTGTTTTCTCATAAATAAGAAAATGGACTTTCAGTAGGTGAAAAGTCCATTTGTTTTTCTACACACTTTTCACAATCTATGTTCTTTTCATTTTTTGATTGCTGGTCTTTTTTAAAAACTGATTTAACAAAGTTTCTATGTATAAATAAGACCACCTATTTGTCTATCATGTTGCAAATACCATACCCACATCTGTCTTCTCATGTTACCTTTCCAACTGCTATATATTGTTCGTTTGGCAGCACAATGCAAACATTCAGGCAGCAACATTTCCCAAACTGTGCCGGACTTTTCAGAATGTTGTGAGGCCAATGCGGTCATAATAAGGAAATACCAGGCATCCAGTACTGGCCCTTAGTGAGCTTTTCTCAAAGCAGTCCACCTGGACAGGGCTTTGCCATGTCCATCATTTCAGATGACATCCATGAGGGCCAGCCACCCTGGGTCGGCTGAGTTGGTTCCCAAGAAGCAGACGCTGAGGAGGCTGCTGTGTGGGGCAGAATGGCTTCTGGGCAGGGTACTGGGGAACAGCGGTGGTGGGGGAGTAGGGGAAAGGACAGCTGCAGGGCACCGTGCCCGGGGGCTCTGGAGGCCTCTGCACAGCGTGGCTCCCCCAGGCTGAGGCCATTCTCCAGGAACCACTGGCTATGAGAAGTCAGCCAGCGACACTCAGCAGCTGGGGAGCAAACAAACCCTGGGTCCTCAGAGGATGCTCTGGGTGGGGGGATCCCTAGCACCTGCTCCACAAACTACTTTGGCTTTTGCCCTAGGACTTAAACCTATTCCCAGATCCCTCTGGCCTTACTGCTCTGCCACCTCATTGCTCCTTCAGTTTTAAGCTATTTAAATACCTTTTCACTGGCATCAGGGAAGGGTTAGGAACATAGCCACTGGCCTAATGGGGAGGTTTTCCTTCTTTCTCCCCCTCAGCCCTTTATGATTCTTTGACACTTTTCACAGAGATGTGAAAATGCTGTAAAGAGCTCCCAGGCTTGCAAATAAAGTGAACCAGACACAGTAATTAAAGAGATAAATAAGGTTGCAAATTTAGGACTTTCAGAGGTTTTGGCTTAGGGTTTCCACAGTGAAGGAAGCAGAAGCACCACTGCATTTAATTAGCTCTGGTCCCAGGTGGCCCTGCCGCTCCAAGCCTGTTACCCACTGAGCACCGCTGCACTGCCGAGCTGGAAGCTCCTTTCTGGATGGTTTGATAGGCATTGCAAATCCTCTCAGAGGACCCTTTCTGGAAGCCACAATAGCGTGCCTAGCAAAACACGGCCACATGTTCACAGTCCCGTTTCCCTTTTCAGGGCTGCTGTCTTACTGGAATCAGGTTTTCCTGTGCTTGCTTTGGCTCCTGGCCACCAGCTACTCCTGTGCCTGGAACAAAGCACACGATGAGGAGCAGAGCTCTGTAGCAGATGCTGCTGTGCCTGCTCGCATCCCCTCGGTGGGCACTGCTCTGTGGACTCCACAGCTGTGCACAGTGCTCGACGTTAACGACCCTGGAAGCAGCTCTCACGGCCTCCTTACCTGTGGAGTGCTCTAACTCTCAGGCTGGCTCTGCGAGGTCGCCCAGAGGCACCAGAAGGACCGGGTCTCCGTTCCAGGGAAAAGGTGTTTAATAGCATAGTGTAGTCTGGCTTTCTTCCTTTCCACAACTCACTCCTCTGCTCTCCTATTGCTATTTCCTGGGATCCTTTCCAACTCAACTACTAGTCCTCAGAACACTTATCTGCCAGGACCAGACAAGGATCAAGGTATGAAAGCTGCCAGGCAAGGGCTCCATCTGGGAAATAACGTTCAAAGTGTTATGTTCTGCTTGTCCTCTCATCTTGTCCATGAAAAATAAAAACAACCAAACCAAAACAACCAAACAAGAATAACAACCATTAAAGGAGACCCAGCAACATCTGTTACTTTGCCCACAGTGGACTTACCCTAATTGTCTGAACTGGTCTATGTGAATGTGTTGGTTTTACATTGCTAGCTTCAGAACGACTTTCCAGGAAGGGTTCTCGCCATGTTTCTAATGGATTCTTACCTTGCAGTTGGCATAATCTTCCTCATTCTTGACAGCTCACTGAGAGCATTTTCAATATAAATCTGCTGGGGAAAGTCTTTGGTAAGAATTCCTTCCTGTCACCCACAACCCTATTCAAATGAACCACATCTGATTTTGAATGTGTAATTATTTTCTCTCTGTCCATATCATTACTCTAAACTGATACAGATTAAAAGAGCTTGAGAGTTTTACAACTCTGGAGGAGCTCTGCATATGCCTATTGTCTCTTTGATTGGAAATTTAAATTATTTCACATTTCAGGCAATTGGTAGCTGCGTAAGATACAGAGTCTGGCAGTTTCTGGCTCAATCTGTGTCTTGCTGTCTTTAAAGGAAAGGTAGTAAAAATTGAAATGAAGGAAAACAGCTAAGTGCCCAAATCTTTGGATGATGTACTGTGTAATGATCACATCTGTTGCAAAGCACCTGAAAAACGGCTCTGGAAGACTGCTGGCACCACAGAAGAGTTCACACGATGAAAAGGAACTGGGCACTGGGCGGGAAAGGATGTGTGACATGGGCTGTCTGCACAAGAGTTTAGCTTGCACACGGAGGGGGCCTGATCTTTTGTTCCTCGGGGTTTGGTTGCAGCTGTTCTGCGCTGTGCAAACCATGTGAGGTTCCTGTCTGTCCACACCCGTGCTGGGTCAGAGCTCAGGAAGGAAGAAGGAAACAGAGGGGAAGGCAGTCAGTGGGGCTGGGAGAACACGAGGGAGTGGAGCAGTGGCTCTGATGTTTAGGTTACCATTGTGTTGCTGCTGGATCCTTGGGACACCTTTGCACGCTTGGAGGTCAGGAAGACAGATCAAAAAGTCAATGTTTAATTACATTATTTAAAGTTGCAGACATGAGCAAGTTGAAATGATGAAATATTAACTAAATTAATTAAATGCCAGGTCTGGGCTCAGTGCTTCATGCAGACTATGTCTTTTGATTCTAATAACCCTAACAGGTAGCTATGGGCCTTATTGTTTCCGCTTTGCAGATCAGGAAATCAAGGCCAGCGAGAGTACAGGACCCGCTCAAATGAAATCCCAGAGATTGGACTCCATCTGCATTGTTCTGACTTGAGAGCTGTGTCTACTCTGCACAGGTATTTCCTAACCAAGAGGGGAATGGAAGGTGCCTTTCCTCTTCTCTCCTTCCTGGGTGTGTCTTCCTTCATTTTCCAGACTTCTGGCATTCCTAAGTTTGCACTCATTTGCATAGCTCACTGTCAAATGCATTCTGCTCATTAAGCTTCAAGTGGCTCAAGATGCTTGGCAGCACCCTTGGCGCAGGTGTTTTGCATTTTCACCTGGCCTACACATTGGGACCAGCAAGCTCCAAGACTCTCCATGATGTTAAGGAAGGGTTGTGTTGGAAGAAGGGGACTTGTTGGAAGTCTTGAGCCTTGTGTTAGTTTGAGTTTGTTCATGTGCCAAACCTGAGTCTAAATTTTATTTACGCATGGGCAAGGAGTCAGGGGCTAAAGCTGGGAAAGAGAGATGTAAAGAACATGAATGTCCAACATGGCCATGATTATAGCTCAGGCTGTGAAGGAGGTATAGGGGAGGCAGTGGGGCAGCAAGATCCCAGCACAAGTGCACCTCATTGGCCTCCATGTGTGAAACTGATTAACCGAGTTCATTCCTGGGCGGAAGCCACTGTTAGACCCCTATAGATGGCTGGACTGCCATGAGAGCTGGTGGCTAGGGCCTGAGGACAGCCATGAATGTGCATACAGCTGAGTGACACCTGACAGTAAAAATGTCCAATCCATTTCACAACTCTGTGTTTCTTGTTCAGGCTGCCTGAATCTCAAATGAACCTGCCTAGTCTGAACAGGTGACAAGACAGAAGGCAGCCACTAAACCCAGGTTTACCAACTCTTACCTCCATGAGCTCTGGGAGCTCACTTCTCATGGGGGAACCTGATGGACATTTGTTCTTGTGTGGGAATACACATCCCAGAATTATCCTGGAGGGAGAGGACAGTTGGGTGCATAGACACTGCCGCCTTTGAGAGATGCCTGGTTGGGATGGGTAATTCCCTTCCTCTTCTGCCCTGCTAGCCAGCAGTATGGCAGGTTTCTATCTTAGAGAACGTGTTCAGGTGGGAAAGTGCAGGTGATGGCACTTGGAAATACATGGAGAATGGAGCATGGGGCATGGCAGGCTTCGGGGGTGCCCGAGCCAAAGAAAGTTTACCTGAAGCACTTGAAACTACAGGCCTGGAGTTAGGAGTCTCTTCATGAACAGACATCTAACTTGGCTTCCAGAGATACTATCATGTTTCTTTCTTCTAGGGCCAAATAGTTAAAAGAACAAAAGGTAATACTGTATTTGATCCAACTGGGTGCTGTGTTTGGGGTGTGTGTGTGTGTGTGTGTGTATACACGTGTGTGTGTGTGTGTGTGTGTGTGTGAATGTGTGTGTATGTGTCAAAATGGTGTTTGTATAACTGCCTTCTAAAACACGGGAAGAAATAATGAAAAATAATACCAAGTTTATGTGGTTTTGATATTTTCTATTGCTTCTCTTTTTTCATAAGAAGCTTTGATTTAAAGAGTATGAGATTGTATTATTTCTTCTAAGACTTTTTGCAATACAATTGAAATAGTCTACTTCTCCTCATGACAGTAAGCAATTCTAGATACTCTATTTTTAATGCACATATTTATTAAAGTGATAGTATACAGGGTCTTTGTGTATTATTCTGCATGACTATTTTAAATGAGCTATAGCGCTTTTTTATCTGCTCTTTCTAATGGTCTTTTTGTGAAATAAATAGGTGGCAAACATTCAGTACACAGAGAACTTTACATTCTTTACGAATAATTGGAATGATTTTTTTAAAGAAAGAAAATAACTAGTTCACTCACTAAATAGCTGTGTTTGAAAGAATAGTTATTTGGCCGAATTTAATTATTAACACTTTCTGTGCACGCACAAAACCCAGTATGTGTGTATGGGCCATATAGATAAATGTAATTATTATCAATTTTTTAAAAAATGGGCTGTTGGGCTAATTTCTAAGCAGTATATTTGTATGGACATCTGAAAGACTTAGAAGATACTAGTCTCCCCAGTATTCCTCTCTGTGATTTTGTTGGCTTCTCCTTAATGTTTGTGAATATTTGTAGCCAAGTGTCCCTTTCCTCACCTCCTATAGATCCGAGGCAATAGCCTAATCAAGGCTGGGGCAAGCAGGTGCTCCAGACTGGACCTTGCATACTGAGGCAGCAATACAAAAATAAAATTTCTGTGCACATTGCCTATAGGAACTGTGGGTCCAGGACTTACAACAGGTGCACAGTGGTGAGAATCAACTTCTTCACTGAGGATGATGGTGTTCTGGCCGATTTTGTGCTTCTTGGCTCTCAAGAGATATTTCATTAAAAACTACTTATTGAGAAGTTGGTCATAGGCAGTTCTACTGTTTTAGATGCTGTGGATAGAGAAGTGAAACTGATACAGTCCCTGAGATCATTTGTAGAAACAACCACAGACTCTTTTTCCTGTGTCTGAAACCTTGCAAAGTGATATTCTAACAAGAGACAGAATTTGGTTTTCTTTTTGCCTCCTGAATCTGGGCTGGCTAATAGAACGGGCAGAGACATGAAAAGCACTTATGCTCTGGAATCTTGTTGGACTTGGAACTTTTGAGACCACATGAACCAGCCCAAGTAGCCAGTAGAGGGTAAGTGATGACATGTAGAAGAAGTAAGAGACAACCTGCTTTTGCTAACCTGGCTATGATTGCAGATGTACGAGTAAGCTTCAGTCAATATAAGTCTGCTTCAGACAAGAGATAATACAGCTGAGTGCAGCCAGAATTTTAAAAATGAAGAGATTGGTTAGTGTGTTCAAGGCCCCAAGTTGGATTACCAGCAAGAGGACAGAGAGACAGCATGGGTCAGAGAAGAGTTTTCTAAGAAACGTGCTTGATTAAGTGAGAGATGGAAATTCATCATGACTAGAGAACAGGTGTTTTAGAGAGAGGGGTGACAGTAATGGCAAATACTTGGTATAATCGAAGAAAATTGAGAAAGCTGATTATGAATTGAAAGAGAAAAAGAGGGAAGGAAATGAAGTAGGAGAACCATCCAGGTGCCATTGATCACTGCAGATGGTGGAGCAATGAAACCGTGGAAGATTGTATGGTGTCTAAAGACGACCTGTGCTTGGCCAAACCAAAGGAAGGGAACAAGCCAGCAGCTCAGCCATTTGTAAGTGTGCTAATATGGAGGGGGGCAATGAGACAATTAAGAGAAGGTAGACAAAATATAATGGACAAACAAATTTATTTCTGTGCCATCAGATCTTTTCTCCTCATATGAAAATCATTAAGTTGGTAGATTTTTTTGCTCCCAGGAAATTTTAAAATCCTTTATCAACAAGTTTTTACATTCTTCCCTCTCAGCCCTTATATGATGACTGGTGAGTAACTAGGGACATTATTTTTTAAATTGTACACTAGGATTAAGGTCATTAGGAAGAAAAAAATCTGTTTTATAAATGAATCAATCTTTTTACTCAAGTCAAGTGGAATTTTTTTTATCCAAGTTACTTGCACTCTATACCGAGTTTTCTGCATTGTTTTTGTGTTGCAAAATATAAATAAAGAAAATGAGTACAGGACACGTAATAGTGAGTTTGTATGTGTGTATTGTCACCATCTTGGTTCCCTCTCTAAGGATACACAGTCTTTAGTCCAGGATGGTCTACACCAAAGTTCCCCTTTGAAAGACATTTGCTACAGATCATGATAGTCTGTGTCTGTCCTTCCTGTCTTCAAATGATTCTCCCACCTCAGTCTTAGCTGTCACATATAGTAAATGGTAAGTTATGCTGTGCAATGCTTATTAAAATTAACTTTGAAAAGCAAGGTATATTGACACACTTAAAGGATTAACATGAGTTTGAGGCCAGCTTGCATTTCATAGTGAGTTCAAGGCTAGCCTG
>PVJX010028023.1:0-24274 GCA_004027295.1 Dolichotis patagonum
AGTTGACTTAATGTAAAGTACTGTGTTGCCTATGTTGTCCTCTTCTGATCTGCTCTGTACTGCCCCCTTTTGTTTTATTCTCTTTTAAATTAAAAAAAAAAAAAAAAAAAAGAATCCAGCTGAGCGTTCCTGTAATCCCAGCACTCAGGAGGCTGAGACAGGAGGGCTACATAGTGAGTTCAAGGCTAGCCTGAATTACAGAGACCCTGTCTCAAAAAACAAACAAACAGGGCTGGGGATGTAGCTCAGTGGTGTAGCACCTGCCTGGCAAGCACCACAAAAGAAAAAAGAAAAACAAACAATTCAACCCCGTAATAGGAACAGGAATCAAGTAAGTGACTGTGGTTACAAAATGCATTGAAGACTCAAACATTTGAGGCAGGCAATTAATTTAAAAAGCTTAGAAAAGCAGAAGAAACAGGAAATAAATACTTTATTGGAAGCCAAGAGATTGTTACAATTTGAGTTCACTCAGTTTACAAAACAACAGAGAGGAAAAGGATGCGTGCAGGAGCTGCAATACCAGCTCGAAGCCTGACAGTATTTTTCAACACTTTATAAAACCCAGGTGAAGAAATTTAAAGAACCTGAAGCAAAAACACAACATTTAAAGAAGATGCACCTGCCTGGCAAGCGTGGGATCATAAGTTCAATCCCCAGTAGAACAAGGCTGTTCAGAAGTCTGCAGAAATAATAAATAATAAATTGATAGAAAGCTAATATACAAGATTTGAGAAAGAAAGGAAAGGAAAATTGAAAGCTACAAGTGGGCCAGACATGGTGGCCCATACCTGCAAACCTAGCACTTGGGAGGCTGAGGTAGGAGGATCACATGAATTTGAAGTCAACCTGGGCTACACAGTGAGTTCAAGGCTGGCTTGGACTATGCAGTGAGAGTCTGTGGAAGGGGAAAAAAAGCATCAACTAGAATTGAACCAAGAGAAAGAAATTCAACCAGATGGTAGTGGAACTGAATGAATGAAATGAAATGAAAGCACAGATGGTTGAAGAGGAAGGAGCTTCAGGTGCAGGTGACCAGCAAAGGTAGTGCTATTATAAGCAACTGCATGTTAACTTTTGGACCTTTCAGGTTGTATTAAGTGCTGTTAGTTTTGGTCACGCTGACGAGATGGTTGTAACTTTCCAGTGCCCCAAACTGCTAGAAGACTTTCTCTATGAAAATAGCAGGGCTGGTAGAAACAGGAGTGAGCTACAGAAATATTTTGTTCTATAACAAGGAACAAGCTAAGGAACAGTCCAGCCCATCTGTGGAATCAGACATTGATAAACTGGTTCATGCTCCACCAGTAACCCAAGGAGATGTGCGGGAGCTACAACTGCAGAAAGTCCTAGAACTGCCCTGGCTCTACGTGTAGAAGGTGACGGACGCAGGAAAGGTGCAGGGATGGCGCCAGTACAGCACGCTGAGGAACTCTTTTCCCAAGTCCAAAGGCCTGAGCTCACTCCTACACTCTGCTGCAGTGTGTGGAAGATGCCACATGAAATGCCACCAAGATCACCGACACAGGAAACAGGACTTCATTTCTCCCTGTGTAGAGTAGGATGTAAAATGGGTGAGTGATGCTGTGCACACGTCCTCGGGAAAAACAGGGAACTCAGTTCATAAAGATTCCTAAGAGTACACCATCTGCTTTGCTCATGCCTTGCCTCAAAAATGCTGTTCTTCTGTCCTTGCTTTGGCACAAAAACATGCTGAGCATTTCTGAACTGTCTACAGGTGGATTAATTATGACTATGTTAGGTGAGTATGACTGGAGGAAAGTTTAGCAAGATACATTTTTCTATGCTGGTGCTGCCATTTTGAATTCCTAGGAAGACATCTGTCAGTCCTGACAGAACACAGTTTTCCTTATGAGTGAGAGGAAGGAATTTTCACTTTCCAGTGGAATGGGCCTCACTATCATGATCAGCTCATGGAAGGAGGAAAGAATCTCAAAATGAGACAAAGGCTTTCTTTTTGACACAGGTCTCACTATGCAGCCCAGGCTGGCCTCAAACTCACAGGGATCCTCCTGCCTCAGCCTTCCAAGTGCTGGGATTGCATGCCAGGCCATTTCACTGCTTTTCCCCCCCACCAATTGCTCTCTTAAAACAGTTTTATGTAGTCTTTCAAGAACACAAAAAAATCATTAAAAAGCAAACAAATTTCAGCAGGCACAGTAGCACATGCCAACAATCCCAGTGCTCTGGAATCTGAGGCAGGAAGATTGCTGTGAATGTAAGGCCAGCATGGGCTGCATTCAAGGCCAGCTTGAATTGCATAGCAAGACTCTGTCTCAAAAAACAAAACAACTGCAAAAAACCCAAAAACCAATAAAGAGTGAATGATTTTTAACAGGCATTCCACCAAATATGTGCATGGCCGATAAACAGATGAAAAGATGCTTAGGGAAATGCAAATGGAAACCACAAGGACATATGTCACACCCAGAGAACGGCTTTAATGAAAAAGACAGGGTTTGCAATGAGCACTTGTCTAGCACACATAAGGCGCTGGGTTTGATCCCCAGCAGCACAGAATAAAAAAAATTTATTTTATTTTACTTTTTTAGATTGGGTCTTGAGGGGCCAGGGATCTAGCTCAGCAGCATTAGCGCCTGCCTGGCAAGCATGAGATCCTGAGTTTGATTCCCGGTACCAAAAAAAATAGATATCTAAGGTCTTGCTATGTAGTTTAGACTGGCCTTGAACTCACTACATAGCCCAGGCTGGCCTTGAACGCATAGTGATCCTCCTGCCTCAGTCTCCTTAGTGCTGGGATTATAGCTGTGCACCATCACACCCACCCAGCAATATGAATTTTTTAAAAGTAACAAAGGTAGGCTGGGGATTTAGCTCAGTGGCATAAGCGCCTGCCTGACAAGCGTGAGGTTGTGAGTTCAATCCCCGGTACCAAAAAAAAAAAACCTAACAAATGTTGACAAGGACACGGAAAGAAGAGAATCCTCAAACATTGCTGGTGGGAATGTAACTGAAGTCAACTTGTAAAATTTTGCAAGGTTCCCTAAAATCAAACACAAATTTACCATATGGCACAGGAATTCCATTGTGAGGTGTCCACTCTAGAGACATGAAAACATGTATGACACAAAGGTTTGGACATTCATGCTCCCAGCGGTGTTACTAAAGATGGCCAAACACTGGATCTAACAACATGAGAAAGAACAGAAAAAACGTGGTCCTGCTGCCATGCAATGGAATACGATTCAGTCATAAAAAGAAACAGGCGACTGATAAATGGCAGGACACCAATGGACTGCAAAAGCATCATGCTAAGAGAACGAAGCCACACAAGAGAGACCACACATCCAGTTCCACTGGTACACAATGTTCGAGGCCAATCTATTCCAGAAGAGTAGATTACTGGTTGCATAAGAATGGAGAGTAAATGGGTGTCCAGGGGTTTAGCTCAGTGGCATAAGCGCCTGCTTGGCAAGTGCAAGGTCTTGCGTTCAATCCCCAGCACCAAAAATAAATAAACAAACAAACAAATAAATAAATAAATATCAACTGGTGAAGGAAATGTTCCAAGACTGATTTACAGACAGCTGCAAAATTTGATAGATTTACTAAAATAAATTACTAATGGAGCTGGGGATTTAGCTCAGTGGCATAAGCGCCTGCCTGACAAGCATGAGGTTGTGAGTTCAATCCCCAGTACCTCCAAAAATAAACAAAATAAAATAAATCGCTGAACTGTACGATTGAAGTGGGATAATTATATGATATGTAAAACATAGTACTACCATGAAACTATTAAAGATTACATTGCCATAACTGCAAGTAAGTGACAGGAACAACTGCAAACTACAGCACAGGAAAAGCGACAAGGCAAACAATAGGAAAATCCCTGGGGTCAGTGACCTCAGAAAGCAAATGCACACAAGAACTGCCTTTCGAGCAGCTGGTGCAAGAGGGTACACCTGTTACTCTGGCACTCTGGGAGGCTGAGGCAGGAACATCACAGTTCAAGTCCAACTGGGCAATTTAACAACTTAGTGAAGCCTCTGTCTCAAAATCACAGTTGTGAAGGAGTATGTAGGGTGGGGGCTGATGTCTGCCTGCTTGCCAGGGACTCGGACCAGACCCTCACTCCTGGAGGAACAGCACTTCCTGCTCCTCCCTCCACCTGCTGTGGGGAAGCAGTGGCTTCTCGCTGTTGAGGTGGCCTCCAGCTCACATTTCTTCCTAGGGCCAGCATGTCCTCCTCCCACCAAGAGGTGGGCTCTGAGCACTGCCCCTATGCTGCCCATGGAGGAGCCTGCAGTGCGTGGGTGCTACCCACTCCATTCCATCCCCAGCAAGTTAAATTCACTCACCGCTGTTCTCTGCGACCTGCCACACCTGAAGGTAACCTGGAAAGCCACTAGTCACCAGCAACCTGTTCCGGGTGGACAGAACATCTTAGTTCTTGCCTAGGACCCTGCCAGCCTTTTCTCTCCAGCCTTCAGTTCTTGAGACCCACCACCCACATTTAACAGAAGAGTAGCCTCACTCTGCCTGAGGGACAGGGCCACAGCTTACGAGAGCCACCCTAGGTCACTAGGGTGATGGTCACTACGGG
This sequence comes from Dolichotis patagonum, assembly GCA_004027295.1. NCBI lineage: Eukaryota > Metazoa > Chordata > Mammalia > Rodentia > Caviidae > Dolichotis > Dolichotis patagonum. The sequence goes on from PVJX010028023.1 coordinate 4,586, forward strand.
TGGACCCGAGGGACTTGGCCTGTGCTCAGTGAGCTGGTTCACTCCACTGTCCACCATCAGCTCCCGGGGAGACACAGCCCACTTTTCTAGTGTGTGTCCAACCCTACCACAGTTCTGGTCACGTGCTGGTTACTCTAATCAAAATGCTGCGACATGACGCTTTCTTTACGTTCTAGACCCGTGTGTGTATGTGTCCAAACCCACTCACACATGTCTTGTGCTGAGGGCTGGGATGGGGACAGGGAAGCAGCAGACCCATCCTGAGAGAGGTGGGGCTGTGGATGGGCCATACCTGGTGTCCGGCACGTGCTTTAGCTCCAGGACAGCTCTGTCCGAGAATCCCCCATGGCACACTTTGAAATCTCTTTCTGGGACTAACCCCTAAAATGCCAAGGGAAGCTGTCAGAAGAGTGATCTCTCAAAGGAACTGCAGGCAGCTCTGGGAAGGAGGCCTGAATGTCACACCGCTGGTGACAGAGCCTCCTCCCTGCAGAGCCATGTGCTGCTGTCTGGGAGCACTGGTCTCACACCTTTATGCACAGCTCCCTTCTTCCTACCTGTCCCTAGGTCCCTACTGGGTCCCAGTCGCCTGCATGACCACACAAGCCTATGCCCTAGGCCTTCCCAGAGGAGTCACAGGACAGGTCAGTCTCACACACAGCAGGGGTTACCAGCTAGCCACTGATGCCCTTCTCTGCTCAGTCCTCTCAGAAGCCCGGGGGCTCCTCTGGCAATGAAAACTGAATGGCTTCCTTTCACTGTGTTCACTGAAGTAGCACTGTGCTCAGCAGCAGATTCTCACAAAGCCCCATGACGCAGGTCTTCTGTCCTTATTCTTATTCTACAAATGGCAGAACTAAGGCACATGGGGCTTCTGTGACTGTTTGGAGGCTACGCAGGCTTTAGGCTGTGGATCAGAGCCCAGGACTGTGTAGGCACAGTGTTCACTCCTGGCCACTGGACTCTCCCCTGTGTGAGGAACCAGAGGTAGCCATGGCACAGAGAGGAAGAGCCACAGGTGCCAAGTCCCTCTGCAGTTCAGCCTGGGTGCGTAGGCTTAGAGGCTATCAAGGCACTGGGAAAGTCACCTCCCACACCTAGGGGGACAAAGGCCAGGCTTTCATTCTTCTCTGTTCTGGGAGTGCAAACCCAGCCTCTCGAGATTTCCATTCCCTGAATCTGGGAAGGGCCAAGGAATGTGCATGTCAGCTGCACCCTGAGGGCGTGGGGACAGGTGGTCTTTGGGTGACTCTTACAGGTACTGGGCCACAGCTGCCAGGATCCAGCCTCTCCTGGGCTTAATCCTTCTACAGAGCCCTGTCTACTTCTACTCTAAACCTTCAACTAGGCATCATAGTGTGGTCACCTTCTAAGAAAACTTTATTTCCTTAAAGAATTGAAGAGGGCTGGGGTGTGGCTCAGTGGTCAAACACATACCCAGCATGCAAAACACCTGGGTTCCATCCCTGCCACTGCCCCACAAACACCAGCAAAAGAGGCAGTGAAATTCAGGAACACACATTCTCAATCCCTGTCCTGCATGGCCTTTATCACTAACCTGCAGGCTTCAGCCCTCACCTAGAAGTGTAGCTCTCCTCACCTCTGTCCAAGAAGCAGACTCATTGTCCCTGAGCCTGCCTCCCCCTCTCCTGCATGTCACCCTCATCCTTCAGGGGCAATTCCCCCACAGCCTATGACTCAGGCAGGCCTCTGGTTTGGGCAACCCTCAGATCTGTTTCCACCTGGCTATTGCTCTGGTCTCTTTCCTCCCTCCCTCCACTCCCACTTCCCTTTCTCTGCAGCCTTTGGCTGCAACCAGTATGAGCAAAATGCTGTGGCAGAGGTCACCAAGAGCTTCCTTATAAAGGAATCCTTCAACCTGTAACTATAGTAATATGTCGGAGCTACTAGCCCTCCTTGACATGTTCTCTTGACCTCTGACCTTGTCTGAGATGTCTTCTTCAAAGACCAGTCTTTCTTGGTGTCTTTTGTGGGTTTATCTCCTAATAGCCAGCCCTTAAACATGTCCTCTGAGGCTCTGTCCTTAGCTGTCTTCTCTAAATTTTGATACACTATCTATCCTAGCTCAGTGGTGGTGAACTCATGGCACATGGCACACATGCCACAGCAGGCTATTTATCACTGATAGCTCTAAAAGGTTCACCATCACTACCTAGGTGATCTAAACTAAACCATTTTAAGGGCTTCAGCTACCTGCTGTGCCCTAACTGCTCCCTAAATTTAGTTTTGCTAAAGAAATACTGGCCCCTTCCTGTAGGAGCCCTAATACCTACAGCACTGAGCTATGTGCATAGGCGCCTCGGCTATTACACTACCATCGAGGTCCAGCCCTTATGCTTCTTTCTAGTATCTAGAACAATACCTTGTAGGTGACAGAAGCTCCAGAAATATTTACTAAATAAGTGAAAATCAACATGGCCACTCAGCATTTTTACTTCAAGTTACCTGGTTTTCCTTTACAGAAAGTCTAGGAGGTAGTATTAGATGAAGAATTTCATTTTTTTTCAGGCTTTCATAGCCAGCAACGAAGACTCCTAGAAAAAAATCAGCAACCAGGTTAAAAAGATTATGTTCTAATCTATAAACTGCTGCCTGTGCCCCAGCACCAGGCTAAACTCATTCTCTATTAATGTGCAGCCTGATGGATTTTTTTTTTTCTTTGCAGTACTGCAGATTAAATCCAGTTTTTGCACTTTGCTACATCCCCAGCCTTTTTAAAAAATTATTTTTATATTGAGACTGGGTCTCATTTAGCTGTCCAGGCTCAGCTGGAATCTGCAATTCTGCTTCTGCTTCCCAGAGTGCTGGGACTACAGGCCTGCACCACTTTGCCAGACATGGAGGATCTTGCGACAAGTGACCAACAAGTGACCAACAGGCCCTCAAAAGAGTGGGAGGGGACCCTCTAGGCTGAGTCTTTGAGATGCCTCCTGAGAGCGGGATTCCTTCTCCTTTAGGGCCAGGCAGGGAACATTACCTTTGTCACCAATCCATTCAAAGACTGGGGAACATTACCTTTGTCACCAATCCATTCAAGGACTCGAGTGGCTGCTGAGAGGTCAAATGCATGGAAATCCTGGTACCTGAACGACAGGGGTATAATTTCACATAGCACTTGGCTTTGCTCTGACAAAGAACCAGGAGACAGCAGCTGGGCTCCATTGTTAGGGTCCACGCTTGGACTTGCACAATAAGGGGCAAAGTTTTTTTCTCGCATTTCACCCTCTTCTGTGTGTCTGGGACCAGGTCAGTCAGGAGCCCAGAGCCTCAGTTCTCATCAGTGGGAGTCCCTGGTACCAAGATTTCCCCAAGCTAGTGCGGGGAATGAGGGATAACCTGGGTTCAGAGTTTAACTTAGGGCGAGGCACACACTAATCAGTCGCTTGAGAGGACCCGCCAGAAGTTCTCTCTTCTTTTTGTAAATTAAATTTTTTTAATTTTGATTTTTAATTTTGATACTAGTGGTGAAATCCAGGTCCTCGCACTGAACTACATCCCCCAACCCTTTTGATATTATTTTTAAAATCTCACTAAGTTGCTCTGGCTGCGACCCTTCTACTTCAGCCTCCCAGAGCGCTGGGGTTACAGCCGTGAGTCACCATATCCCGCAAATTTTGTTATATATTGGGAAGTGAACCTTTCACAGGCTCCGCTTATCAAACTTGCGCATGCAGGAATGAGCCCTTTCGCGGAAGGTGGGGCCCAGTCTTGGAGGCCTCAGCCTCGGCCTGGTTCCGGCTAGGGCTCCTTGGTTGTCTCCGCTCTCACGGCCTGCCCGCCAGGCCAGACCCAGGTCCCCATACCCGACCCGGATCTCCATGCCCAGCCCCGCATGATTTACAAGCGCAAGGATTCCACCAGCCAGTCCTCCGCGAGCTCCATGACAACTGTCGCTTCCGGTGCCCAACTTCCGGCAGCGAGGCTGAGGGGGTGGGCAAAAAAAATCTCGCGAGGCTGGGCGTGGCCTCTCGCTGGGCGGGAGTCTCAGCGGGTTCGGGTTTTTGCGGGAAAGTTTTCCAAGTGAGGGAAATCGGAGTTATCCAGCTGTCTGCCTCGAGCTGGGCCGAAAGAGCCAAATTCCCATCCGTTTCAAGACCAGGTATTTGCAGCTCAAGAAAGGGCGGTCAGTGCCCCGAGGTCAAAACTAATATGGGACCACGTGATTAAACAAATTTTAGATAAACTGTGAAAACAGTTTTAGGACATCTTATACAGAAAAATAGTTTATCTGAAATCCGAGTTTAGTTGGATGGCCTTTTTATTTATTTATTTAGGCAATTCTACTGAAGTCCAGAGAAGACAGCAGAAGGCGGAGTGTGGATCCGACCTCGGACCTACTCCCCAGACGCCGCGAGGTTGAGGCAGGAGGATCCCAAGTTTGAAGCCAGCCTGGGAAAGTTAGCGAGCCTCCGTCTCAAGTAAAATTTTTAAAAAGGGACGAGTTGTAGTGCCTCGCGTACGTGAGACTCTGAGTTCAAACTCCAGTACCAAAAAACCCCCAAAAACAAAAACCCAACTTGTCGTGGGGGTAAATTGAGGTAACTGAAGCCTAGCAGCCCGGTTCTGGACGGGGAAACACAGGGAGCCCTGGCCTGAGCCAGCAGAGGGCAGAGGCGAAAGCGGAACCAGCCTCCGGCGGCGTGGAAAACCTGCCTGCCGAGAGTCTGCCCCAGAAATCGCTCAGAGCCAGGTGGTGCCAGGGCCTGAGGCTGCCCGTGTCACTAAGCTCACCCCGCCACCCCAGTCTGTTCCCTGCCCTCCCTCAACCAGGGCTGGAAGGAGAGGACCAGACATTTCGGTAAAGAGCAGGGCTTTATTCACAACTTCACCAGGGAAGCAAGAAGTAACAGCAGGAGGGTACTTTTGTATCTGCGTCCGCGATTTTCCTGGCGACCCGGCCAGAAATCATAGTGACGGAGCCCGGGATTTGCATCTAGACGGGGCCGCTCCCGGGACGTATTCAGCCACCTCTTGAGGTGGGCGCAATCCAACCGAGCGGCGCCCGCCCGTTCCAAGTGTCACTTCTGCGGCAGGTGCATCAGCAGCCTCCTGCACTGCAGGAAAACAGGGTAGGTAAGCGGCTGCTGCCAGGCTCAGCGCCGGTCCTGGAAATGGCAGGCTTCCTCGCACCTTCCTCCTTAAAGGCGCGGAGAAGCCAGGGGTGGCGGTTTCCCCTGAATACGGCCCCAGTATCGCAGGGTAGTCGCGGCTGTCAGAAGATCACGGAAGTCAAGTCCTAGCACCCCTCCAAGCTCTGCCCCCCCCATAGCCGGGTATGGCTCCGCTAATATTCTTCAGCTGGTCTTCAAATCAGTGACCCTGGAGGTGACCCTGTCTGGCAAGCGTGCAGCGTAGGGCTGGCCCACTCTGGGGAAAGCCCCTCCCTTCTTCAACAGTCCCCACTCTGGCTCGCAAATACAAAGGTGGGCAGGCAGCGGGTATAGCCAGGAACTGGACTGTACGGCTTGCAAACCAAAGGCTCCTTCGGCCAAGCACAAGCTGGGCTCGTTTAATGGGAGAGGGGCCTGTAACTGTTGCTATTTTATGGACGAGGAAGATAAGGCTGACAGTGTTAAGTGACATTTTTTCCCTTCCTTTGGAGGCAGGGTCTCACTATGTAAGCCAGCATGGGCTCAAATTCTTTTTCTTTTCTCTCTCTCTCTCTCTCTCTCTTTTTTTTTTTTTTGGTACTAGAGATCAAACTCACGACCTTGTCGTGAGTGGCCATGCAGGTGCTTGTGCCACTGAGCTAAATCCCTGGCCCATGGGCTCAAATTCCTAATCCTCCGGTCTCAGCCTCCCAAATGCTGGCATTATGGTTATGTACCACCATCCTGGATAGTGACATTTCTTTCTTTTTTGTGATTCTGAGGATGGAACCCAAGGCCTTTGCACTGAGCTACATGCCCATGTATTCCTTCTAGTTTTTACTTTGAGATGGATTTGTTAGAAACTAAATTGACCAGGCTGAGCTCAATAAACTGACCAGCACTGGCATCGTAAGTGACATTTTGCAGGCACACAGGTACTAGGTTATGCAGCATGCAGTTGCCAGAGCCCACCTTCTACTTCGTCACATTGTTTTCTGCACACAGCGGTAAGTGCCATGGAAGGAGGGTTTGGGGTGGGCAGAAGTGGGGAATGGAGGAACTGCCAGTCAGCCCTGCTAGACACTGAGGCTGGTTTGGCTCTATGAACCCACAGGACAGTGGCTTATAACTGAAAGTATTTTTGGACCCCTTTTCCCAGGGAACATCTGGTCATGTCTGGAGGCATTTTTTGTTGTTGTTGCTTTTGACTTTAGAGACAGAGTCTCACTAGGTTCCCCAGATTGGCCCTGTGCTTAAGCAATCTTCTTGCCTCAGCCTCCTGAGTGGCTGGAATGATAGGCATACACCACCATACCTGGCTTGGAGGCAACTTTGAATATCATTACTTAGGGAGGAAGAGGAGAGTGCTACTGGCATCTGATGAGTAGACAGTGGGGTGCTCTCAATGTCCTCAACACACAGGGCAGCCCCACAACAAAGAATGACCAAGCTGAGAACATGGAGAGTGCTGATGTCACTAAATCCTCCACTGACCAGTTCCTGAGGCAGACAAGAGGACAGACAGCCCTGGTTCAGGAGCAAGGTCTGTGCTGTACTGGCTGCTGACTGACTTCTCCCCTCTCTAGGTCTCAGGGTTCTATAACCCTGAGACCTGCATGTGGCCGTAAGTACATCTGGGACATAGCAGGGGACCTCTGGGGTGGGATAATACACTGTGTGTTGGAATTTGCGCCCTGTATCTCTCAGGGCTCTGCTAGGTGGTGGGCTTTCTCTCTTTGGAGAGCTCTCCCTGTGGCCTGGGGCACAGCAAGCCTGCAACCCTGACATGCACTCTGACATGCACACCCATTCTATGGCCTGGAAAGGCACTTGCCCTGCACCCCACTTCCAAAGCTGGCAGTGCTTCCCTGAGGCTGGCCCCCTTCTGGGTGTAGGGTGGCCTGGCTCACCTGGGTATGGGGTTCCAGGCTGCTGAGGCTCAGGCCCAGGGCTCTCCTCAGCAGAAGGCTCCTGAGCAAATCATGACTCAGCTGCAGCTCCTGGTCCCTTGGGAAGGTGTGGGGCGCTGTCCCCAATGGGGATGGGCTGAGGGGCTCCAGGCTCTTTTTGCCCATGAAATGACCTAGAAAAGAGGTGCCAAGGCACATGGAATTGAGAGTGGGAATCCTACCCAGTAAGGAAGTTCCCCATGTCCCACTTTTCAGCTCTTCTGGAAGGAAGTCAGGAAGCCTCCATCCTCACCCTTGAGCTAGACACAGGGGACAGGTGGCAAACCTGCAACCTTAGCTCTTCTGAGCAGGTGGAGGGACAGCGGCCCACCGAAAGGCTGGGGCACAGGAACTCTGCCGGTTGTGCTGCCTGCATGGTGGGAGGGTGGGTGAGAAAAGAGCAGGGGAGGTGCCTGGGCGGTGGGTTACAGGGAACACAGGACAGACCCTCACCGGGACAGGAGCACCGGCTGCGTGAAGCACCAACTCTGCCTTTGGCGTGCTGAGTGCCCCTGGCACAATCACTGCTCTGTCTGGGGCTGGAGATTCCCATCTGCTATATCGGATAAGTCAGTGGCCCCTCCACCTGCTCAGGCATCGGGAGTGGCCAGAGGGCTGGGAAAGCGCTTGGAGCTCCCCGGGGTCCCCTAAGACTTACCGGTGGCCCAAAGGTTGCCTCGTGGATGCACGCGGATCTTGCCCGCGCGGCTGCGGGACTCTGGGAGGTCCCAGGTGAACGGAGCGACGCTGGCAGACAGCAGCGCCCAGAGAAGGAAGCCGCCCAGCAGCCGCGTGCCCCCTGTCAACCGCACCATAGCTAACCCTGAGAATTGGACGCTCCTGCACAGCTCTTGCACCGCTTCTCCCCTTTTTAAACCCGCGCCCAGGGGCGGAGTCAAGAGCTGCTCCGCCCCCGGTACCGCCTCACGCTCTTGCGGTGCGGGTCCTTGAGCTGCAGCGCCCGCTGCCCGGTGCGCTGCAGCTGCTCCGTGGGCTCGGGATCCAGGCGGCCGTGTGGCGCGGGCCTCGGCAAAGGGGCTCTCAGCCAGCAAGCGGTCACTTCGCTCCTGCTAAAGTATCTGATGCCCAATGGTGAGAGCTTCTCCCGTGCAGCACAGGCTTTCCTCGTTTGGTTGTTTTTGAGACAAGGTTTCAGAATGTATGTAGTCTAGACTTCATCCACAACCCTTTTTTGAGGCAGTGTCTTGCTAAACTGCTCTGGCTGTGCTCAAATAAGCGCTCCTTCTGCCCCAGCCTCTGAGTACTGGGATTACAGGTGTGCGATGCACCTTAATGGGGACCTGCCATGTGCCAGGGAACCGAGGAGCTGCTGAAGTGGAGCCCCAGTCTCCTCACAGCGCCTGAGCTGCATTCGCAGGGCAGCGGGCCCGCAGGAGGAGCCGGAGCTGTTCTGAAAGAGGGGTGCAGGAGTCCCCCGGGACGTGGCAGCCTGCGCAGGGTGGAGCACCGGCTGCCCTGGAGAGAAAGGGCGCTGGGCCACAGGTTCTCCTACACCTGTTGGACTGGTAGGACCTCCCTTGTCCCAAGTGTAAAATGGAAACTGCCGGGCTTCTTTTTAACTTTGCATTTTTAGTACAATTATTTGGTGGTGGGAAGCAGTAGCCTTGCAGGGCTTGGCCTATTACACTGTCCTCTGGTGTCTGGGGCACCAATTGCTTTGTGAGCAGGGCATAGGAAGACACCGTGCTGACACTCACTGAACACAGCATCCAAAGCGCTGAGGGAGGCTCGCAGGGGACACTGAGGCACGGCTCCAGGAGTTGCCTCCTCTGGGACACGCTGCTGTGGTGAGTGAGGACAATGAGTGCGGGGCACACTTGAGCCCCACGCCAGCAGGGTGCCTGCGCCTCCCGCACCACCATGCTGGCAGGAAGGTCTCTACAAGGCAGGCTGTGGTGCCAGGGTGGGACACAGGTCAGGGACACTCCATTTGTGGCCCTGCCCCCCCAAGTCTGCTTCCCTCCCCCCACCCTGGCATTTACACCTCTCTGCTTCCTGTCACAGTTTAGCCATGGTGTACAGATATAGCTCTCATCACCTTCTCAGGAGAATCATTCCCCTGTGAGCCCTCCCTCCTCTGCACCAGTCCTGCTTCCACCTGCTTCTCTCTGATCCCAGATGCAGACATTAGTGAGACCTGGTCCACAGCGTGTTGCTTCACTTAATGCAAATACTGCCCTCCACCTCCGGTTTATTGGAAACAAACTCAGACAGGTTGAATCGCTTGGCAGCTAGGACGGCAGATGCCAGCTCCGAGCCATGTAGACTCTTGCTCCAACACCCAGGGAGGGGAGAGGAAGCCGGTGCTGCATCTTGTTTCACTTTTGTGCGCAGGTGACCCTGTGGCCCTGTGCCCTGCTCTGTTTCTCTATCACAGCCCAGGCTCTCAGCTCCAAGACTGGCTCCAGAAGCCTTTGGGATCTTTGACTCCATGTCACCCACTCTGATGGCTGTATCAGCCCAAGGGCCTCTACCCATGAGAGGCACATGGAGAAGCTCTTGGAGCTCGCACACGACCCTTTTGGGGTTGGACATCATTCAAAGGCAGCCCCAGAAAATAAGGTTCATGGGACAGTCCAAAGGGTGATTAGGGGTGAAAGGCACATGACAAATACCACTGTTGCCAATAACATTTAAACTACCCCAACATTTTAAATAAAAAGAATGGCTTGAAATGAAGGACTTATGTTCATATTTTTGTGACATCTCCATTAAACTGAGATTAATGATGCCCTTTCACAGCTCAGTGTGGTTTCCCAAAAGCACCTACACGTATGCCCCCTGACCCTTGGCAGGGGTTTGACAGCACATAGACTAGTTATGCTCACATTACAGATGTGGTCGACCAAACGGAAAGCAAGTTAGCTGCAGAGATTGAACAAATGCAGAAAGCTGGATTGTGAACCTTTAACACAAGGAACAGGGAAAAGCAGAGATTTTGACAGCCATGAGCCGAGTGTAAGGGGATGGCAGCAAGCTGGCAGGTCCACATTGCTGGTTGGTGGGAGTTCTGTGCTGTGGACCTCTGCACACAGCCCTGCACCTGATCAGAATCCAGACTACAGAATGGGAAAAGAGCAGCACCCCAGGAAGGAGGCAGGGGGAATCGGGGCATCGAAAGAATTTCCCAAGTAAGAGAGAAGGCATGGAGATCAGAGCTATGAGGTGAGATCAGCATACAGGGTGAATGCTTAAATACAGTTATTACACTGAAAGCACATTGTATGAATCCCTTCAAAACACACTCCTCACTCGGAACACACTCATCCCCTTATTCCCACCACTTTCTAAGCAGCTCTGGAAACCCTCTTTCCTGAGTGGCCTTCCTGGATGCCTCACTGATGAAAACTGGGTATGGCTATTTCTGCCCAACAAAAATATTACAGTGAGTCCTCATCTGTCTTATACACTGGATCTAGCATCATAAGACTTCCCTCTCTCCTGATGTCAAAAGGCTAAGGTAGGTAAATGTTTTGAATCAAGGAGCCAAGCCATGACAGCGCAATTGAAGACACAACGGATGATTTCCAGAACTGCTTCAGAAAATGGCACAAATGATGGGCTAAGTATGTTCAAAATGAGGATTCTGAGGGTAAGAATTCATGGCACTGCGTCTTTTACTGTGATAATTTTTAAAAAAATTTAAACATTCACTGTAATTATAACATCAGTACATTATCCATTAAGAAGGAACTTTCAAAAACAGAAATTGCCAGGATACAGAATGTTTTTTTTAAGAAGACTATCTTTAAAAAAAAAAAGCCTACATCTAATAAAAAGGAGTGACCACTCTAAAAATGGCTAAGAAGCTGAGAAGCTGCTGTTCAGCTATGCCAAGTAAGTGTGCAGGGCCAGTAAGAAAGCCTAAGAGACAGAGAAGCCCCAGGCAGTGCTCAAAATCACTGCATGTAATGTTCATGTATTAAAGAGGACATTTCCATTAAAAATTTTCATTAAATATTTCTTCCACTCCAAAGTTTTACATGCTTGGAAATCTGGCAGAGAACTTCACTATTTCTAGGAGGTTTATTAATCTAAATCTAGGGAAGAAAAATTTACAGCTTTTGAAGAATTCCCCAAAGGCTTTGCAACTGGCATTACTGCACTTAAGGGGTCTCCACGAATTTTACAAAGGCAGGAAGTGGCTAGAGTTGCTATCGTGGAGACAGTCAAACCAGCAGAGCTCAGGTCTTGCTTGGCACTTGCTGGGCACTGTACAGACCAGAGAAATCCTTGAGCCGCCTCTGGTTTCTTTTGTGGAATAGGCTTTACTTTGATAGAAAGAAAGCACACATTTGTTATACAGCACTTAAGAGAGCACCTAGCACATTCTAAGTAGTCAATATTAATAGTTGAATCCTGGGAAAAGCAGATTGCTTTGAATCTGAAGCCCACAACAGGCATTATAGGGGAAAGGTTTGCTCACCTTGATAGCTACAAAGACCATGATACTGACAACAGGACCCTGCGCTGGCAACAGGTCTATCTTAAACTGTTTGATAAACCAAAACGCCAGCATATCTTCAACTCTTTTTTTAATCTTCAACTCTTAAGTAACTCCAGGAATTCTACAGCATTCTCTCATTTTTGGCTTAAATAAGTTGCTGGTCTGAGAGCTCTGATCACAACCTGATGCAAGCTGATTTACTTACTTGACATTAAGATCAGAGCACAGATTCTTTTAACTTGACTCTTAATGAAAGCTAGAATCCAGCTTGCCAGTATAAATGAATGGGCCAATTAAAATAACAGTTCTAGAAAAAGGATTCTCAATTGAGAGTAGGTACATTCCAGAAACTCCTAAGATTAGTAGAACCAGGGCAGGAGACTTTTTGGTTTACATCTGCAACGGCCCTCAAAGCCTGGTGTGTCTGCAGGATAACTGGATCACATTCAGTCTAGCTGGAAGAGGCAGGTTCTTGTGGCTGACCCAGCAGGGTATGCTCCCTTTCTGACTTCCTCCTGGACTTTCTCGGCTCCCCAGCTGCCAAAAGGTGAGCAACTATTCCTCTGCCAGGCTCTTCTGCCCACTGCCCTGCCTTGGAACCAGTTGACTACAGACTGCAATGTGACCCAGAATAAACGTCTTCTCCCTTAAGTTGTGGATGTTGGGTATTTTGTTCCAGCAGTGAGAAAAGTAAAATACTTTGAAAGTCTGATTCAATATATTGTTTTTATAACACAAACTTAAAACACAAGCTAAAATATTCTTGGGTGGTGAGGTGAAGAGACTGGAGGATAGGCGTTTATCCAAATAAAAAGGAGGTATGAGATTTGTCTTTTCCTAAGAGAGGTCGTGAGTTTTAAAAAATTATCCAACTCTGTTCTATAGGAAAGCTGAAGGTTCTCAGCTGATTAATGAAGTTTTTTTTTTTCTTTTGCAGAAACTGCTAAACTATACCTACATACTGTGAGCCTTTTGTAGCTCCATAAAAACCACTAGGCTAATTAGTACAGGGTTATTGCACAACTCCACACAGTGTGGTCTTGAATTTTCTTGATCCTACTACAGGATTTCCTTTCATTCCATTTTCTATTCATTCCATCTTTCCATCATTGCATTAGCTGCCAAGGAGATGACAGTTAATGCTATGATCTCCAGCAGCCAATAGAAGCTACAGGATTAATCTCATCTGACTTTATCCTTTTCTTTTTTTATACTTGTTCCAACCTTCAGTCCATTAGCTATTTCATATTTTAGCCACGCATGGTGGTGCACATCTGTAATACCAGCACTCTGAAGGCTGAGGCAGGAGGGTTGCTTTGTTTTCAGGGCAGCCTGGGCTATAGTTCAGTGCCAGCCAGAACTAGATAGTGACACCTGATCTCAAGACCTCCAATCTCCCACCCCCCAATTCCATACCCAAGAAACAAATGAATACCCATATTTTATCCTGGAACTAACTATATCTGTATGAAAAAAAGCAGTGTAAAAATAAATCTAAAACAAGCAAAGCATTGTGACAAGAACTAGAGGATCTACCAGGATGAATCTGTGGCTGGGCTTGTCTCAGTACCAGTAAGGAGCTAGGCTTCCCTCTGCCCTACAGAGGGCAATGTTGCAGAAGCATAAAAATGTACAAGGCACTCCCAAGCAGGAAGCACTGTACACACTGAAAGATTAATCAAGAAGTGCAGGCCTAGCACAAGTAAGTGATGTCCTGGGTTTAATTCCCAGCACTGGTGAAAATGAGACAGGAGGGGGAGAGGGAGGAGGGGGAGGGGGAGGAAGAGGAAAAAAAATGGGGGAGGGGGAGCTGAGAGTGTGATAATACATGCCTCTAATCCCAAAACTCAGAAGGCTGAGGCAGGAGGACTGCCATGAGTTCAAGGCCAGCCTGGACTGCACAGTAAGACCTGGCCTAAAAAAAACAAAAAAACAAAAAGGAACGAGTAAGAAATACCTCTATCTGGAGTATTGTTTCACTTTTATTTTTCTCTTCTTATACTTATGAGCCCATATGGGGCAATTTGTCTACACTTAAATAAAGAGTTCTTGGCCTGTTATGGTGGTGTATGCCCCTAATCCCAGAACACAGCAGTTTGAAGTCAGCCTGGGCTACGTAGCTGAGACCCAGCCTCAAACAAATAAACAAGAAAACAGTTCCTGTTGCAGTGTGAAGGGCCTTGCCTTAGGCATCTTGGTATCCTCAGGGTCTAGCTGATAATGGGGCACAGTAGATGCTTCAAGAATGTCTACTGAATGGGTGAGAGTGTTAGCAGGTGAAGAAGCAGGTGCTCTAGGCAGCCAGTGAAAGAGCACACAGCAAGGATGGTATGGGTCAGCAAAGGGAGTGACAGCTGAGGGAATGCCTGCACATTCCAGCTCCCCCACCAGTGTGACACGGGTGACACAGCAGCCTTTCTGCACACAGACTTGCTCTGTGGATGAAGGGTCATATTTGTTGCTTGACAACTAAGCTTTGCAGCTGTAGCAAGGGAGCAAGTGATGGAGTTCCAAGTACATTGAGGAGGCCGCATGCACGTGGGGAGGCAGCTGGGCAGCCAGCTCATCACAGAGGCTCAGTGTGAAGACACTCATGGCAAGAGGAGGCTGTCCACACAGGCTGAGAGCCCCCTCTGCTCCTGACAGATTGACTGTCTTGTTAAAACATGCGTGCAGCTGGCCCAAAACATGCAAGTAAGTTATTAAGAAAATACCAAAATAAAAGCATAAAACCCAGGCTAAAAAATCTATGACTTCCTAAGAAAAGTGACAAATGCCAATGCTTTTCCTGCTGAGAAGAAACACAAGAAGGATCTAAGGCACATATACAAAAACTCAGGATTAACGTTTTTAAAAGTCTGCAAAGGTATATGCTGCCTAGATGGAGCCTTTGAGAGGTGAGGTCTTCAGATTCATTTTGGCGAGATCTAGACAACGTATTTACTACTGACAGGAAAGTACAAATCATTTTAATGATTCCTATGCTGTCCTCCAGAATGCTCACCCAAGTTACTGCCTCTGGTTCTAATGTGTGATTATACTGACATTTAACACACACTGCTTCATGAGATGGGACTGTGAGCACAGTACCTGTAAGTCTTGTACTAGAAGGGTTTACATTCTACCAGGGACCTGGAGGCCACGCCTACCCACTGTAATAGGAGACTGTCATGCTGACATGCTGGATGGCAGTGGTAGAACCACTGTTGCTCTTGTCTTCACTTTTTTGAGACAGGGTTTCACTATGTACTTCAGAATGATCTTGAACTCACTTTGTATCCTAGGCTGGCCTTGAACTTGCAGTGATCCTCCTGTCTCAGCCTCTGAGTGGTAGGATTATAGGGTTGCTCCACCATGCCTGGTTGTTTTGTTTCTGAAACAGGTTCTTACTATGTAGTTCAAGCTGGCTGAGATCCTCCTGCCTCAACCTCCTGAGTGCTGGGTTTACAGGCCTGTGCCACCACACCAGACTGTTGTGACATTTTTTTTCATGTGTGTGTTTGTATTACTTGAGTTGAATTCTCAGGGTGCTGAGCAAAAGAGGAAAAATGATACTTTCACACAACTGAGTATGAAACTACATCAAAAAATATTGCTTTCCTTCCAGTTGGGCTCTAAGGAGAATATACACAGATCAGAGACCTAAGGTCATTTACACCCAAGCTGGGGTCACACAGGAACTTTGTGTGTGACTCTGACCAGCAAAGCACACAAGGTCTCCCCTAGCACAGTGCTGGGACAGCTGACCTGGCCTTCACAGGTAACTAGAACAGAAGGTAGCAGCTGATATCCTGCAATTCCACACGGAGCTGATGGAGGGCTTCCAGCTCTTGAGTACTACACAAGCCTCAGAGATGTGGGAGGCACCCAAGCAGTGCTTTGCTAGGTTTCATGCTGCTGAGACCATTGTGCACCCATGCCCACAGTTTGGAGGCTAAGCCTGACTGTTGGCTGAGGATGTGCTGTTCTCCACAGGGGTGGCTAAGAAGTCTCTACTGTCATTTCATCAGTATCCCAGCACAGAAAACTTGCTCACTCTGAGCTTCCACATTAACACAAGGAAAAGGTCAGAATTAAGAACAGAAACCATGGCGGCTTCCCCTATTCCTATTTCCCTGAAGGCTGCAATAGTAAAAGAAAACACACAGTGGGCTTTGTAGTCACCACTTCTTGCCTTCCTTGGGTCTGCACTGAGGCAAAGCAAGCCAGGTTTAGGCAGAAAGCCTGGCCTCTAGCACCTTCATCTGCTGGCTGTAGATGCTCACACAGCCTGGGCAGAGAGGGCAGTGAACGTCCATGCAGGGAGAACTGTGAGGTTTTACAGGTGAGTGAGATTTTCTGAACCCCTCAGCAACACTAGCTGGGTTCCTACACGAGTCATGTTCCAGTGAAGAATCAACTTTATGGCTAAGAGATTTCATATCAATGTCAATTGATACATTTACTTCACAAAAACAAAGCAGACAAGATGTTTGCATCAGGGCAACCACCTGAGCTGCAGCACTGCTCCCACAGAAGTCTTCATGTCTCCCTCGCTCAGGTGTACTAAGAACCAGGCAAGGAAGGCAACTTTTAGGAGTCTTCCCGAAAAACACAATTCAGGGATGGGGTCAAATGTGCAAAGTCTTTTATTTAAAATTCTGAAACGTTAAAACTTAACGATTACTCATCTACACCTTTCCCATTATAAGGAGGAAGGGTGTGTCTGAGCTCATGCGCAGATGCATATTCAGAACTCTGTAGGCACTTTAGAAGTGAAGCTTGGTTTCAAAATACAAACACTGGGGGCTTTGGCTCAACCTTTTAATATAAAAAAGTCACTGATGTACAAAAATGTGAAAGTGTTGACAATGACAAACATATGAAACCCTGTGGCTGAAAGTTCCCTCCAGTGCACTTCATGGTGCACATGTGCCCGCCCACACAGATTCTGGTGTGGAAACAAACTAATGCCAACCAGTGCCACCGAGAAACTCCAACATGTGTGTCCTCCACTCTGCCAATCACAGACCAGTATCAACTCCGAACACTCAGTAACAAAAAGCACAGCATCTTCCCAGGAACAGCAAGGCAGGCTTCTTACTCACGATGGACGAGCACAAACAAACCCAGCAAAAAAAGGACTGCATACTAGAAGAGAAACACAGAACAGCAAGTCAGAGAAACCTTTTCTTTTCTTTTCTCCCCCACTTCTTTTCTTTCCTGGGGATTAAACTCAGGGAGCTGTATATAGAATGCTTTTTATTTTTTTTTAAATTAGTATTACTATTTGGGTACAGTGGAACCTCAGTTCACAAACTTAGTTTGTTCCATGATTGTGGAAAAAGATGGCCACGGTTGTGTTTGTCACCTAATGCAGTTCACAAAAATAAAATTTTGTCAAATGCTTCTGCTTGTGAAGAAAATTATGTGTAAACAACAATGTTTGTGAACCAAGGTACCACTGTATTTTTCTGTTTTGTTCTGAGACAGGGTCTTGCTATGTAGTTCAGGTTGGCCTCAAACTTTTGGTGATCCTTTTGTCTCAACCTTCAGAGTGCTAGGATTATCGGCACATATCCTAATACCACGCCTGGCTTTTTCTTCTTTTTTTAAGTAACAGGATCTCACTAAATTTCTCAAATTGGCCTTAAACATGCAGTCCTTCATCTCACTCTCCTGAGTAGCTATGATTAGAGGATGTGCGACCGCACACATGACTTTGTGTTGTTTTTTTCAGTGCTGGGGAATCAAACCCAGGGGCGTACACGTGCTAGGTAAGTGCTATACCCTCACCTCCCAGAGAGGCTTTTAAAATTTGTTAAGTAAAAAATAAATAAATAATAAATAAATAAATAATTGAAAAAAATTTGTTAAGTCCTCATAGTTAATTAATAAACTGGCTTTTGTAACCATGATTAGTTACTAAGCTATCTATTCTTTTGTATTTTAAATATAACTAATTTAACACTTTAAAATACTAAGCAAAAGTACACTTTTCTAGGGGGACACATGCTCTACCATTGAGCTATGCCTTAGCCCAAGATCTTTAATGAGATACACAGTACAAGCTCTCACCTTAAATTTAGGGTAGTCATTCATGAGGATCGTCACGATTCCAATGTAAGGAACAAATCTAAAACAAACAAAAAACTGATCATAGACTTTCCCAAGTAAAACTACTGTTATCATTTATCAGTATCTTCTTCCACAGACAACTAATTTTCAGTTTACAAAGCCCATTTGTATGTATTATCCAATTTGTTCCTTTCCACAGCCAGTGAAGGGGAGTTAGGAGTTCACCACTGTACAGATGAGGAAACAGATGATCAGGCCCATGGCACACAGCTGCTGAGTAGGTGAACTGCTGCAGATCCGGGTCTCAGACCTCCACAGCCTGAGATACTGCCAGAGACTGGGTATGTCCTCAGGACCCTCAAGACATGTCAATTTATGTGGGGAGACAGGCAAACAGCCAGAACAAGGTACTTTATGTTAAATGGTCAAAAAAGTGAGTGAGTGTAAAAGCTCTCATACAGACTTGAATTTCATTTCACTACCCTCTTTGTTTCTAAACCATCTGTAATATGGTTTTGGCCTCCTACCCCTGAAACTCTTCTAGAACAGTTTTAATCATTTATGTACTCTCAGCCTGTCACACCTTTTTTATATTAGCTTTTTCCCCTCTTCTTGACCCCAAAGCTAGGCAAAATCACCTGTCAGTAGAAAAACCAAGAAGCAAGATCTGAGCCAGGTGTGGTGGCACATACCTATAATCCCAGAGCTCAGGAGGCTGACGCTGGAGGATCACAAGTTCAAATTAGAGGCCAGTCTGGGCTACACAGTGAATTCAAGGTGAGCCTGAACTATACAGCAAGACCCTGTCTCAAAAAACAAAACAAAACAGAACACCCCCCCCCAAAAAAAAAAAAAAAAAAAAACAAAGAGAAAAGGAAGATCCAACAGTATGCTACATAAAAAAACACATTTAATTGAAAAAGAAATTCATAGACTGAAAGTCAAATAATGGAAAGCAATACCTCATGCAACGGGAACCTGGAAAAAAGGATAGTTATTCTCTTTGCAGGTAAAGTGGATTTCAAGCCACTGACTAAGACACAAAAAAGGTCACTATAGCTTTGTAAAAGGAACAACCCAAGAGGAAGAGAAAATAATTATAAATATGTATGCATTAAATGCCAACACGCCCAACTATATAAAACAAATATTAACGGACATGAAAAATCAAATAAGCACTAATGCAATTATAATAGAGGACCTCAATACCCTACTGTCACAAATAGATCAAACGAAAAAAATTGACAAAGAATTATCAGAAATGTGCCAAATTTTTGAGCAAATGCACTTAGTACATGTCTACAGAATGTTCCATTCTGCATCAAGGATACACATTGTTTTCAGCTATATATAGGATGTTCTCCAAAGTAGACCACATACGAGCCCATAGAACATGCTTCAGTAAACGCAGAAGAATTGAAATTATCCTATGCATATTATCAGACCACAGTGCAATGAAACTGGAAATCAGTGGCAAAAGAAACCACAAGAACTTCATAAACACATGGAAGTTAAATAACACTCCCATGAACAACCAATGGATCACAAATGAAATTAAAGAAATTAGTTTCTACAATTAAACAATAACAATACAACATATTGGAACTTTTGAGATGCAGCTGAAGCAGTCCTATGAGGGAAATTTATAGTGGCAAATTTCCATATCAGAAAACTAGAGTGATCTCAAACAAGCTACTGGTAAACCTCAAGCTTCCAGAAAAAGAGCAAGTCAAGCCCAAAACTCGTATGAGGGAGGAAATTATTAAGATCAGAGCAGAAATTAACGCAAAGGAAACTAAGGAAACAATACAAAGAATCAATGAATCAAAGAGTTACTTCATTGAAAGATTAATAAAACTGACAAACTCTTGCCAAACCTTATCAAAAAAAAAGAAAGAAAAGACGATAAGAGGACATATTACGGTAATCACCCCTAATTTTCCTATCAACTTAATCTGAATCCCTTTATAACTTATACTGTCTTATTATGGCTGATCTTATTTGAATCTGGTTTGTTAGATTGCTACTTTGTATTGACTGATTTTATTTAAATCTGTTGTGATGGATAGCATCAAGTCTAAGAGTATAGGCAACTACACTGAAG